>BLFK01000652.1:221557-234030 GCA_014634185.1 Astreopora myriophthalma | reverse complement strand
CAAGTTCGATTATCTGATCATGAAATTTGACCTCATTTCTGTGATTTTTCGGCTTCACGGGTTGCCGACGGTTTTTCGTAATTTTCTCAAAAATGTAAAACTCTAGAACCTAAGACTTATATCACGATTCTTAGCATACCATAGGTTATCTCTGGGCGAAATATCAAGGGTTCCATTTTTCCGACCTTGTGCCACATTTTTTCAATCTCACTCGGTCCCCATGGAGAGTCGCTCTTAAGAGGTGTTTAACTTTTGTAACACCCGCCTTTTGCCAAGACTCATAAAATATTGGCTTAGTTGCGATTTTCATTTTGAGATGCTAGAAAATAATCCAACCTGCACTGGACTTTATATGCTTTGTCTCTCCAGGTAAATTGATTCTCTTTGGGATTCATTTCACGCCAAACATCTTGCAAAGAGTATAGATCGGATAGTTGGGAAATTTTATCCCTAACGCGCTTTTTATTTTCTACAGGTTTCCCCCTATTTTGTCCAACTCGGTGAGAGGACAGTTCAAATCACCACCAATTATTATGTTTTCATCCGCGTAATTTGAGAGCTTCTTAATAAACCTTTTCGAGAAACTGTACCTGTTGAGAAATGTCGTTTGGAGCGTAAAGGTTCATTAGCACTAAGTTTGCGTCATTCATTTTTGTATCAAGAACAATTAATCGTCCCTGGTGTCTTTCTCGAATTTTATAACATCGATGTCACACTTTGGGTTCAGTAAAATCATGACACCTTTGCTGTGTTTTGTTCCATGACTACATAAAATCTTTCCACCCCACTCTGCTTCCCACGAAGCTTTTGTTTTTTTCATTTTTTTTGGAGGTTTCTTGCAGAAAACAGACGTGTGCTTTTTGATTGTGTAGCCATCTGAAAATTGACCGCCTTTTAGTGGACCCGTTTAAACCTCAAACATTAAGGGTGACAATTTTGATTTGAAATGTTTTTAAGACATTCATATTCAAAATTGGCTTCAAATTCCCTCTGGTATTGTATATAATTCTTTTTTATCATTGTTTGAAGAGGTGTGAGAACACTTGATCTTTGCATGTAAATGTTGAGCATAATACATTTTGTCTCCTGTAATATGCTAACTTCGTGTCAAGTATGTAGCGTTGTAGCATTGCATAAAAAAAATTAAGAAGATAAACAACATGAACAAGAATTAAAATAAAACGAAGAAAAACAAATACTAACAGAAAAATATTCCAGCTAGCTTGACATAAAATTAAGGTCCATTTTGACCTGATCATGCTAATTCTCTCTCAAAGAAAAAAAAAGAAGAGAGAGCAGTTTACTGACACACTCACTTTCTTACCCTTTTCCCTCCCCTCACAAAATTAATTTTCGCGTTGCGTTTTCTAGAGCATCCCTAATTGCCTTGCCCGCTTCAAAGGTACTAACCTCAAGTATTGTTAAGATAAACTTACTCTAATAGTTCTTTGGGTACATTCTTGCTTGTATAGCTCGCACTTCCAATTTTTAGAGTTCTTCCGATAACCTTCGCTTGTGTGCGGCTTGCTTGGGCTTTCAGCATCGCTTTGATTAGAACGGCTCTCTCATCTTGGATTTCACTCGGGTAATCTAAGGTTATGTATGCATCTGGGAAGTTAATAGATTCTTTTAATAGATTCCTCTTTTCGAAAGACAACCTCCTTGCCTTCCCTGCACAAAAATCTGACAATAATCGGTCGAGGTCTGCCTTGAATGGATTTACCTTCCGGTGTACAGCATGACAACGCATTTGACTTGTTTCTATGTCCATTTCTTTGGTAATGATGTCGAAGATCAGGTCTCTACAGTTCTCGCTTGAGCAATTTTCTCCAATCTTCTCCTCCAACTTGCCTGGCTTTCTACGAGGCCACTCCTATTGCTATGCATTTGTAAAATAAACCAATGACTGGCGTATATCTCTTGATTGCAAGACGGAAGTTGGAGTGATTGCTGTTGACCTGTCAAAAGCGTTTGACTTTATCTGCCATAACTTATTGTTAGCGAAACTAAAGGCCTCTGGTGTTAAAGGTAAACTGACTGAGTTAACTGGCAAAACCATCACGAACAAAAACATTATCACTTCTTAGTTAATCGATTACCAAGGCGCGGAAGATTGGAATGAACTTCCGCTAAATCAGAAAACCCTATTAAGTTTGCATCTAATTGGTCGTATGAGGAAGCGGAGTTTCTGGATGTTAAGGAAATCAATAACTCAGGGAGATTAGAAACAGATGTGTAGATCAAGCCTACAGACAGTCATCAATATTTCCATCATTCATCTTGTCACCCAAATGCTTGCAAGAAGGGTATTCCGTACGCACAGGCTTCAAGGTTGAGAAGGATCTGTTCGAAGAATGCACTCCTCGAGAAACGGGCTAGAGATTTGTGTACCTTTTTAGTGGAAAGGGGTACAAGAAGAAGTTTGTTGAAGAACAGATAGATCGGGCAAGAATTATGCCCAGAAGTGAAGCTCTCTTGCGGAGAAGCAAAGGGAGGATAACAACAGGATACCATTTGTGGTTACATACCATCCGGGACTTCCGAACATTAGGGGTTTACTACGGGAGCTACATCCAGTATTGAACTCATCCATGAGATGCCAAAATCCCATTTGAGAGGTCCCCATGGTGGCGTTCAGGAAACCCAAGAGCTTGGCTCAGTATTTGGTATGGACATGCTTTCAAGACGAACGCACAGGTAGGGGGCAAGGAACATGTAAATGTACCCTGGAAAGTGTCAGATTTGTAATTTCCTCTACCTCGGGAACACCTTTTCTGATTCCAAATCTAGCAAATGTTTCATCATCAATTACGACTTAGACTGTAATTCTAGCAATGTTTTATATTTGATCACTTGTGAGAAGTGTCACGTCCAATATGTTGGATGTACCACGACTAAGTTTAGAACTAGGATTGGGTGAAATGCCCATGTTAAATTAGCTTTGAATCAAAAGCTAAGACTCGATTTGCTTTATCGACACTTCAACAGCGACGGACATAACGGGTTGGGGGACTTGAGTGTACAGATTATTGATAGACCTATTGGGCAATGTTGTACCCAATTCAAATCCTTTGGGCATAAAATGTTTTGTTCCAAGTACTTCCATACCACTGAGCCACCATTTAAGTGTGAATGCTACATTATAATGCAAATACGATAAACAAAGAATCTCAACCCCGAAAGATCTGAATTCGGTCCATCATTGCGTTAGCCGATTAGGTCCATTGGGTGCAAGAGAAAGGAACTGCGTGAAAGAAGGCCAGTGGATTTACAAAATAAGAACTTTGGCACCAGATGGACTGAATGAAAGTGATGGATTTTATGGACAGAACAAGAGGTCGTGCGTCTTACTGCGCGTGCATATCAAGTGTTGTTTGTGACTGGCGTAATTGGATAGTTCTACAGTTTGAAAACGCGTACCTTTAAGGGCTGTGAGTTAGCCTGAAGGTCACTCAATGTGATCGAAATATAGGTGTTAAACTACAAGTGGTGTTTGTCATGAGAAGTTGTATTTTGATCATGCTAAGACTGCGCATGTAGGTCTTTCGAATGTAACGAATGTTAGTAAAAGTAGTTTTAGCTGGTGTTGGGGAGTGGTGCCCATGACTCCACGTGGATAGACGGCTCTTCCGAGCTCTTCACGTTTCCCAAGTTTATTCTTATATTAATAGTTAAAATTGTTAGCTTGGCTTCACCTAAGCTCATTTATGACCAGACAGACAAGATCTAAAACCAAAAAACAAGAGATGGCAAGCGACTCCGCGGCTGATTCTTCGACCAAACTTCATGACATCCTCGCGAAGATGGATGTTTTGATTCAAGCGAAGGACCAAATGTTGTGCATATTAAACAAGGTCGAACAAATTCAAAGTTCTATTGTACAAGACGTGGACGAATTGAAAAAGAGTATGGAAACAGCAAACCTATCAATTCAAGAGTCGGAGACCAAACTGAAGACAAAAGCGGACCAGTCTGATTTAGACATTCTCAAGAGCAAGACAGATGGCCTTGAGAACCGATCCCAACGGAATAATGTTGCTGTCTGGGCAGTCAGAGAAGGATGTGAAAATGACTTCAGCTCAATCGAAGAATTTATTGACAAGGAGTCATTTACTAACCACATTCAATTGGAAGAAGGAACTGAGGTGATGAGGGCACACAGAACTGGAGTCAAACGTAATTCTTCGACTTCTGATACACCGAAACCGAGACCAATTCATTTTTGCCTCCTGCGCTACACGGATAAATTGTTTATTCTCAAGAATGCTGCGGGCAAGCGGAAGAATACCAAGTATAATGATTTCTGTCTTCATATCTGATGATGTTTCCAGACGTGTTCCGATGGAGAGTGCAGAACTGAGGAACAATCATTTGCCGCAGATAACAGAAAGAGAGAATGTGCTTTTTGCCTTTATACCGTGGAGTATCCCTGCTCAAATATTATATAAAGAAGACGGTACGGACAAGCTTAAGTCCTTTTCATTACCGAAGATAGTAGTATAGGACAGATGACTAGATGAATTTATTGAAAATGGCCGCCGGTGGAAAATTCAACCCAAAGTGTCGCGCTTATATAGGGAAAGAATGGAGTAGCGAAGAACCAATGAGAAGGCAATGACGTCACCGTCAAACGAGTTGAAACAACTTTAGGGTTAGAAAAACCAGTTTTGAAGATGATGAGTATTCAGACTAGACAAACCCGTCCAACTGGTCTGTTTTTTAAATCGTAACCACACACAAAAAAAGACACCAGGTATTATTTTACAGGCACCCTGTCAATATAAATTTATAGCTGTATTCGGGCGAAAACGCCAGCGGGAATCTTTGTTAAAGATGAACAGCATGATAAACCGAGAGCTCTTTGCCTTGGACATGGAATCACTGACATCAAACATGAAAAGATTGAAACTCGAGGAGAAAGTGGTGACCTTACTCAACGATTTTTGGGATCAAATGTGTGGAGATACTTTACCGCGTAGAAAGATTGAATTTACACGTGAATTCGATGGGATGGAAGTCATAACTGCGGAACTAATGGTTCCAACATTTTATTTTACGAGCGAGGAGAAATTTTGGTGTCAACTTCGCTGTCTTTTGAAGTCACCGTTACAAAATGAACACTGGGTATGGGCAATGATTCATCAACTATTTGTCAGCGAGTGGAAGAAGAACTATTTTTCACATACAACATGGAACACGAATGACATGTTTACCTTTAAGCAATAAAAGAGAGAAGCATTATATTTTTATCTTGGTATTTACAAACAAGGAATTAAAGTATTTACAAAATAATAAGAACAAACCCTAATTACAAATTAGTTAAACCCTATTCAAAAACAAAACGCTACTCTGCCTGTTCAATTCTGTGAAAGGAATGAAAAACGGAGCAGTAAGGGTTACTTGAAAAACTCCTGCCATAGTTATAAATAATTGTCCAGGAGCTTTTCAAGTAACCCTTGGCAGTGATCACAACTTTCATCATGATCACCATCTGCATCCGCGTTTCGGCATGCAAATATACACTGAATTGAAAAGGCAAAGTCGTGTTTTTGAATAGGGTTTAATCCCTTATTAAAATAAATACAAGCAACACATCCTTCTTCATATTCCACATTTGGATGTTGGTCGTCACAAAGCTGTAAGAGAGAGAGAGAGAGAGAGAGAGAGAGAGAGAGAGAGAGAGAGAGAGAGAGAGAGAGAGAGAGCCGCGACAAATAAGTTAGTGAAAGAGCAATTAAGGATAACAAAAGAGACCGATTTCTTTGTATATTGAATAAAGACAATAACTTCTAAATCTTACCGCTGCAAGCCGGGCCATAAATTCTGTGTCAGCCGCTTGTGCTTCGGCGTGCGGCTGACGGAACCCTCTTGGAGGGTTCAATACAATTTTCATTGCAAATTATATGCGCTTTATCCGACTAAAGATCTCTCTCTTTCTCTGGTGGATGGTCAAACAGATCATAAAAGGCATGTGCTGAGACCTTACTCATCATTTCAATTAAAGTCATGGGTAGTGTCACAAGTCGCCTTTGTGGGAGTTCAACCCCTACGCTGTGTTTAAAAGGTTTGTGTCCGCGGTTGAAATGTTTAGTTGCCTGTTGCGGTAGTGAAATACACATGGATTACAGAGATGCCACGAAGGAAAATGAAGCAGAAGAAACCTACGAAAAAAAACCCTGAACCGGCTTTTAGAGAAACTGTACTATGAATCAAACCGTGCTTCCGCGTTAGGAGGAGTAGAAAAGTTGTATCGAGCAGCAAAGAAGCATGGTATAACGCGTTCATAGGTTATTGCTTGGCTGCAACTACAGCCTGGGTACACTTTACACAAACCTGCTCGAAGACGTTTTCGTCGGAACAAAGTTTTCGTGAACGGACTAGATGATCAATGGCAGGCTGATTTGGTGGATCTTCAACGCCTAAGCCGCTGGAACCGCGGATACAGATACCTACTCACCTGACATTTCTAAGACAGCATCACGTTCACCACTTTGTCACCTATAATGAAACCAAAGCTCAAGTAGTAGAACGATTCAATCGCACCCTGGAACAAATGATGTGGCGACTGTTTACCACGAGCAGCTCGTATCATTACCTGGACAGACTTAATGATCTCGTAAACGGCAATTACAACCAAACATTTCATCGTTCGATTAAAATAAAACCCTCCGAAGTAACAGCCATGAATGCCCAGCAAGTATGGCGTACCTTATATGGTCAGCGTCCTTCCGCGGTCAAGTATAAATTCGAAGTTGGCGACCAAGTAAAAAACAGTAAGCACAAGCACGTATTCGAGAAATCATACCTACCTAACTGGAGCGAAGAGACCTTTATAGTGGCACAGAGATTAGCAAGGGATCCTCCCGTCAACAAGTTGAAAGAACACGACGGGGAATTGATTAAAGGCCATTTTACGAAACTGAACTACAAAAAGTAATTGAGCCAAAGGATCATTTCGTTCGTGTAGAGAAAGTGCTACGTCGCCGAGGTAAAGGAGCGCAAGCAGAAGTTTTGGTTCATTGGAAAGGTTGGCCGAAAAAATACGATAGTTGGATTCCTGCCCGTCAGTTGGTGTCTCTAAAATGATTCAAGACCACGATTTTTATGTGACACTTCCCAGCAATGCAAGCACCAATTTATTCCCTTCCAATTCAAAATCGCACTACCGGGTGGCATTACCCAGACAAATCCACTTGAAAGAGGAAGAAGATTGGGAGGTGGGTCTTCACCATGTGGTATATCCCTTATCGTGGTTTGACATTTCCCGCAAATGCACACATTCACACGTCATGCTCCGTAGCTCCGATGATTTCAAATTGTACACCTTACCCGAGGGCAAGTATGGAACTGCTTTAGAAGTGGTGGAAGGCATACTATGGTGCCTAAACGAGATTGATCCTAAAAGTAAAGTAGAGGTGGATAACGAGTGGAATGTGACCTTTAACTCCCGTGATGAATGGATAGCCATCACTGTGCCTGTAGCTCAAGCGCTTGGATGGTTAACAAGCGAGAACGCAATCAGACCTGGTGTACAAACAAGTACCTCGCTTACGAAAAACCATAAGGGTGGTTATGAATGGTGTGTAATCCTTCCTTAGACGTCTGTTAGCTTTCAAGGAAACTTCATCATACCACCATCCATCTCTCTTTGTCCATGTAAACACAAGATAGTGCAAGAGCTAACGAATCTCGTAGAACCCTGGCAAGTAGGAGACCAACGCTTACCTCTTTTACACGAAATGGTTCCTCGTGGAAACTTTCGGGAAACAATACTAGAACAGAAAGAACGATGCCAGTACTTGCCTCTACGTACAAAGACGTTTCAGACTGTTGAAATCTATTTAACAAACGGTTGTGGCCAGCTGCTCTCAGTTTTGGACGGTATCGTGAACGTTGTACTTCACTTTCGGCGTCGAGCACCATGACAAACAGTTTTTACACAATGCTAACCAGCGATGCAAGCAAGGATCAGTATCCTGAAAACAAGACGGCAGATTTTAACATGCAGTTAACGAGTCAACTGCACTTAAGTGAGGATTGGGAAGTGGCCATGACGCGTATAACCTATCCATACTCGTGGCGGAACGTGCGCGAACATCAGCTCTATTACACGATGCTTTGCAAGACAAGTGATGTTCCCTGGACAGTAACCATTTATCTTCCAAGTGGTATTTATCGCACGGTGAAAGACCTAATACATGGTATGTTGAGGGGACTTCACAATGGATTAAGAGAGATTTATCTGAAAAGTGAAAATAGCATTACAAGTTTGGGAGGAAACGAATGTTTTTACATTGACGAGAAAGCACAAGATTACTTTGAGCTGAGGTTACCCCCTGGTTGGTATGTGACACTACCCAAGACCTTGGCTCGTGCTTTGGGGTACTTGAACCATCAGTTTAATATTCCTCAGCTGTATCAAATCGGAGACCTTGTCCAACTGAATGATGATCAGAGCGTCTTTCTTGCGAAGACTACGACAACGCTTGTTAGAAAGGAAGAGCGGGTGTGGGGGATGTTATCCCCTATGCATTTCAGACCATGTATGTGTATTCAGATTTGGCAGAGTCTCAAGTCGTAGGCGATACCCAAGCCAACGTGCTCCACATACTCGTACCTCGAGGCAACCGGGTGACGTTGTGTCTGAAGAGATCAAACTACCAACCTATCGTAAACTTCGCACCTCTGTATTTTCGTCTGTAAAGATAAATATAAGGGGAGACACAGGTGAACCTATTCCATTTGCCTCCGGTACCGTACGCGTAACGTCGCACTTTCGACGCAGGGCTTCATTCTAAACAATGATACTTCCTATGAATCGTCACTTCTACCCTTACCGAGCTCATGTTGTACCTATGGCACAACTTGGAAAAGGAAACATCAACATTTTTCTGAGGGTCTTCCCCTTACAATCAAGGAGGAAATGGACTGAGCAGTATGTTTCGCGGTCTCGTCAGAACAGCCACACCACTTCTAAAATCGGCGGCGCAGAAAGTAGGTAGACGTTTACTGAAAACAGGCGTGGACACTGGAATGCAAATTGTTGATGACGTCTTAAACGGTCGACCGTTAAAGAAAGCTACCGCAGCCACGGCTAAAGTTGCCGGCAAAGAGTTTTTGGCAGGTACTTTCAACGACTTAACGCAACAACAGGGAAGCGGTCGCAGAAAAGGATATAAACGCAAGCGAAAAGCCATACTTGTCAGTTCAACTCGAAGCAAGAGACGGAGAACATCTCCCGGCAAATTCAAAACAATTTTCGATTGAATATGGCTGCAGCAGCACACCCTCTCTCGGTTCCTGGTGAGAATTCTAGCCTGCATGTTTTTAATGTACCTGTGGCCGATGTATCCATCGTGAGTAGCAAGTGGGTGGATTACGAACCGGTGCAAACGGGAACCAACCTTATCGAGTTTGCAATCAAACCCCTGGCAGACTACATTGACATTGACAAGACGGAGCTACGCATGGTATTGAAAGTAAGAAAGCAAGACGGAACACCTACAGGGGATGCCAAGAAATACACTCTGGTCAACAACACCCTTCACTCTATCACCAAACAGTTTACTATCAAGATCAACGAAACACTGGTGACAGAACAATCAGATACTCAAGCTTACAATGCCTACATCAAGACCATACTAAATTTCACTGAACAAGCCAAAAAATCTTACTTAACAGGACATTGACAGAGAAGACTGGGAACGGGGATACGGTTTGCTCCGTTTCGATTTGACCCCAGCGGGAAGTGCTCATCCTGATCATTTGATACCCCTTCGTTCGGGGAATGTCAATCTGTACCTGAAATTTGGCACTCCAACTGGTGCAGTTCTCAATTTAATCGTGTACGCGGAATTCCACAATCAGTTAGACATCGATCGCAACAGACGCGTGGTGTACGATTTGTCACAAGGCTCTTAAAAATGCACACGACCCAGGAATTATGGCAAGCTGCTCTTCGTGATCCTGTGTTGGCCCCCTTAATGCAAGGTGTTTTCCCTAGCGACAAGTTACCTGTGATCAAGACCTACCCCGCAGGCCTCATATCAAATACAGATCCTCACAATCAACCTGGAACCCACTGGGTGGCCATGTATTTTTCCTCCCCCACAAACAGTGAATTTTTTGACAGCTACGGACTCCCTCATGGAAAGTTACATTTTACGGGACCTGACCGTGTACAACGATGTATCACTTCAAGGCATGACTTCGGACGTGTGTGGCGATTATTGCTTTTTTTTTCTACTTCATCGAGCACGAAACATTGACCTAAACACTATTCTAGCTAAATTTACAACGAAAGATTCGCAATGGAACGATGCACAAGTTGCTCAATTTGTACACAACCATGTGACATCTTTAAGACATGTTAAGCATTCAACAATGGTTCCGTGTGATAGTAATCAACATTGTCAAACCTATAAGCGTTGTCGTGAGAAACTAATAAAGTATTGTTAAAACAAACTGATAAATCGCGTCAGTGTGTGCTTTTATATATATTAGCGGAACACCGTAAATTGCAATCATAGTGATCCTAACCATCTTGGAGATAACATGGCCCAATTCAAATGCCCGAGCAGTATCATGATCGCAGGACCAAGTCAATGCGGAGAAACAACGTTTACTAGACAACTGCTAAGACAGGCAAACGTGTTCTTTGAAAGACCTATAAAGAAAATACTCTACTGCTATGGACAGTGGCAAGAATGTTTCCAGGACATGACGGATCATGTGCAATTTGTAGAAGGTATCCCTGAGGACATCCCTAGTTTATTTCCACCGACATGTCGTCCTGGAGTCCTCGTCTTACATGATCTCATGCGCCATTGCAGCGACGATGAGCGCATTTTGGATCTCTTTACAAAAGTCTCTCAACCATTGTGATGTAACCTGTATCTATTTGACTCAGTATCTCTCTGAACGCTCATTACATCATTGCTTTTAACAACCCTCGCGATACGTTGGGTTTCCGAACATTGGCTCAGCAGGCGTTCGCGGGGCAAGTGCCTTTTGTATGGGAGAGTTTTCAAGATGCTACCTCACAACCGTTCGGCTACTTAATGCTAGATCTGCACCCACGCACGCAGAGCATACAACGAGTAAGAACAAAAATATTGCTGACGGAGCACCGTTTTCCGGTCGTCTATGTGAACAGGAAAATACATAAAACAGACAAACCAGTGCCTGTCCTTCTCAGTTGACAACATGCCAGCGTCTTCGACACATAGAGCTACTTTGGATTCGCGAAGAAAAAAGCCACGAGTGCAAAATCAACGTGGAAGCAAGATGAAGTTACGCTCTGACACCAAGACAGAGTCTAACAGGGTTCAAAAAAGAAACACGCGCCTGTCAAAGCTCAAGTCGCATTTACCGTTTTTATGTGCCTGTTTTAAAAGTCATAGTAAACAGTGTCGCGACATGATCACGGCGGCTAACAGAGGACAGATCGAGTCCATCAGTGAAATTGCGCTTAATCTGCTTAAAGGTAACATCATCGTTCCAAAGTCCTCATTTGAACGCTTCAAACCACACAAAGACAAGCTCCTCTCTCTCACTCGAAAGAAACCTAGCCTCAAACAGAAAAAACAGGTGCTAAATCAAAAAGGAGGATTTTTACCAGCTCTTACCGGCCTCATAGCAGCCCTTGCTGTTGATCTACTTGGCAAGCTTTTCAAATGAAACACGTTCAAAAGATGATGTTGGTTCCAGAACATTTATTGCAGAGTCTTGAAACCGAACACCGATTAACATCCCCACCGCAACTTGCAACACTCACGCGTTTGGATCAAGACATGAAACATATCATGGATTCTTCATTACCGAAGACCAAAAAATCAGTTTGTTAGATCAACTTTTGCACCGATATCAAGGTCTGTCGAGACAAATGAAGACTGAGGCGATTCTGAAACCTACTGTGACGACAGCGGTGTCGCCAGCTCCAGCTGAGACAAGTCCTACTCAACCTCCTACAACATCTTTAGGAAAGCCTAAAAAAGTAATGTCGCGAAAACTTCCCGTTACTCCAAAGTCTACACCTGCGACTGGATTGAGCAAATCTAAAATTCCCCGTCCTGCTGTCGGATCTGCGTCGCCCGTAAAACGAACGCCACCCTCAGAAACGATACCTGTTTCAGCAACACTACAATCAACACCTGCGAGTCAATCCAAAATTCCTGTTCTTATTGCAAAAGAGGATGAACCGGTTTCACCCGAGACGTCCGCATTTTTTTTTGGAAACTCCTTGTCTACGCCGACTCGTAAAAGGAGAACAATAAGAAAACCAAGAACACCTATGGTAGCAAGACGGAGAAGCAATTGACAATGGGAACCGTACTGAACGGGAATAAAACCTGTTCACCTAAAGAAAGACAATATATAACAGAAGGATATCGCTTGCTACCATTGTTGAGGAAGAAAGAGTAAAGGAAGCCTTCTGGATCACTTTTGCCTTCTTGGTGTATAAGGACATTTCT
>BLFK01000652.1:217685-220032 GCA_014634185.1 Astreopora myriophthalma | reverse complement strand
TTTCAAGAGGAAGACTATTTATTTTGACAGGAATTTTTTGATTTAACGGTCCGCCATTACTTGGTGCGGTTCCGACCGATAAGCCCTCAGAGAGCTGGATCGAAGAGAAAGTGACGTCATTTACTCACCAGCTTAAAAGTGGAGTGTGTGATTGCGGCTTATTTAGTATGCAGCACGGGAGTTTTTTGCTTTCAGATGGTCAAATCCGTGTTCTGCATACTAATTAAGCCGCATTCACACACTGCATTTTTAGGCTAGTGAGTAAATGACGTCACTTTCTCCTCGATCCAGCTCTCTGAGGACTTATCGGTCGGAACCGCACCAAGTAATGGCGGACCGTTAAATCCAAAAATTCCTGTCAAAATAAATAGTCTTCCTCTTGAAATAATTGCCTAAAATCTCGGATACCGAGTTTTCGGCACAAGTACTTTCGAAATGTGAAGAAAAACCAAAAGTGATTTTTGATCGTAGTAGCACTTTAAGCCAGATAGTCTGAGAATGATTTCACTTAATGTGAGAGGCATCGGCAACTTCCGAAAACGTAGAGCAATGTTTACCTCGTGTCGGAAACAAAAAGCTGATGTAATCTTTCTTCAAGAAATACATTCAACCGAAAATTGTGAGAGTCAATGGAAAAAACAATGGGGCTCTTTAATTAGTTTCTCTCGTGGGACTTCCAATGCCAGGGGTGTCGCTGTGTTATTCAAGAGTAAATTAGACATTGTTATTCTTCATGAATTATCGGATTTCAAAGGCAGGCTGTTAGTATTAAACGTTAAAATCAAGGACAAAAGTTATCGTCTTGTAAACGTCTACGGTCCAAACAAGGATGCGGAGGCAGTTCGTTTTTATCAAAATTTGTCATTAACTTTGCGGCAGATGGAGTTAGACGGAGACGACAATGCTATTATAGGCGGAGACTTTAATTGCCCTTTAGATCCCACCATGGACAAAAAAGGCGGGATTTTAATCCCTCGACAATATGTGATTAATTCTATTGAAAATATTCAGAATGAATTTAGTCTCCACGATGTTTGGCGTGTGAAGAATCCGAATACTCGTAGCTTCACGCGGAGCAAAATGCCTCCTTTCATTTTTTGTAGACTTGATTACTGGCTGATTTCAGACAGCTTGCATGACTTAGTTACACAGGTCGACATTTTAGCCTCAATTAAAACTGACCACTCTTCGATACTTCTAGAACTCCAAGACATTCAAGAGGCCTGTAGAGGACCAGGTTTTTGGAAGTTGATGAACTTCCTGTTTGGTTGGAGGAAGCTAAAGATCTATCTAGTACTAGAAGTAAATGGAACTGGATTAAGTTTAATATTAGAACGAGCAATTGCCTATTCAAAAAAGCTTAAAAAGACCGTAAAAAGCTGGAGGAGGAGCTTAATTCTAGATATCGACTTGCGTTAAAACGTTTTCAGGAAAACTAAAATGATGTAACAAGATTGCAAGCAGAAAATTTGAAAAATAAACTTGAAGCTCTGTATGATGGAAAAGTTGAAGGGATTATCATTCGCGCCTGTGTTAGGTGGCACCAGCATGGAGAGAAAAATAGTAGATATTTTCTAAACTTGGAAAAACGAAACAACATTAAGAAACATATAAGGAAACTGTATATTAGTGGCTCGATTTCCATGAACCCTTTTGAGATAATGGATGCTCAAAAGGGATCGTGATTGTGGGCGCTATTATGGCTGCCACGAGTTTAACTCGCTCCCTAGTTTTCGTAAGTTTTATCTTCTACATCCTGCTATCTGCGTTTCTATTTAGTTCTTTTAGTGAGCATTTAATTACTCCGAAGCACAGGATTATAATTTTTAGAAGACATATGATTTATGGCTGCGAAATCGAATGGAAGGCCACGGCTGACCTTGGCGGATTATTCAAGTTCACACTGACCAAAAGCGGTTACTTCAAGTCGAAAAGGGCCGTCTCAAAATGGACCAAACATGGACAAACATCGTTGCTGATACCGGGACATGATCCACCACTGGATATAACTATTTACTTGGATATTGCTATCAATCCTGGACTTGACATTGCCCATGAATTATTATTACTAAGAAACAGAACCGGAGTGAGTTTGCATAGGGATTTAACACCTAAAACCTACACAAGAGATCAACTCTTCAAGATTCGTCGTGTCAATAGAACTGCTCTTCCTTATAGAATTTTCTCTGACCTAAGAAATAGTGGCCTGTTTCATTTTCGTGGCTCAGGAGCTGGTCAACGGAACTATTCGCCATCTGGATCGACAAACGCCATTTCTGTATGCATAATGAGCAACAATAACAGGTCGGTGAGATCAACAAGGCTGGCAAGGTATGCCAATCTGATT
>BLFK01000652.1:202685-215185 GCA_014634185.1 Astreopora myriophthalma | reverse complement strand
CACAAATTAATAGACTGCAACGTGTACAAAATTCAGCTGCCCGCCTGCTTACAGCCACCAGCAGATATGAACACGTTACTCCTGTACTTAGAAGCCTACATTGGCTGCCTGTGTCCGCCCGTATTGACTTTAAGATACTTCTTCGTGTTTTTAAAGTATTAAATGGTCTGGGTCCTCTGTATCTTAGTGAACTGTTAAAACCGTACATTCCTTATAGAAACCTAAGATCTTCTAAGAAAAAACTCCTAATTGTACCTAAATGCAATCTTAAGACGTATGGATATAGAGCGTTCTCTCTAGGCAGTTGTAGGTTTTGCTTTTATGGATTTTTTACTAGTCTTTTTTTTTAATTTACTATTTAATTGATTTTATATTTAACTCACCATTATTGTAAAGCGCCGCTGGATCTTTGAGAAGCGTTGCGCTATATAAGCTATGTATTATTATTATTATTATTTTTAAAATCCTCGACTCTGCTCCAACAAGTTTCCAATTGAAAATCAAAGAAGCCATGCACATCCTTTGGGAGCAGCCGTCACTAAATTCCCAAGTCAAACATCTTAATTTATCCTTTTCATACTAATTAGTCTCTTTTCTTAGCTTAAATAGTTTGATGTGTGTTTTTATTCTGTTCTCGCCTTCATCCTTAATTATTCATATTAATGTCTCACTATATGACACTATTTATTGCACAACTTCATTTTATTCTGTACAACTGACGATGGATGATGTTTCATCCGAAACATGTCTTGATTAAATAATATGAACTTCAAAAACATCGTTTGGTTTATTAAAGCCATATATTATTATTTTTACAGTAAGCTGCATAGCAGGGAACCCGTAGATTTGAATAATGAAGAGACTAAAACATTTTTGGAAAATTTAAACATCCAAAGACTATCAGACGAATTAAGTGCTTCTTGTGAAGGAAAAATAACTTTACGGGGGTGTGAAGGTATTCTAAGCTCTTTTCAAACTGGGAAAATATTCTGGCCTTTAATAGGTAAATTGATGACTGATTCTTTTAATGAAGCCTTTCTCAAAAAAGAGATGTCTTCTTCGCAAAAACAAGCTGTTATTACACTTATAGAAAAGAAAGGAAAAGATAGAAACTATTTAGAGAATTGGAGGCCAATTTCGTTAATTAATGTGGATGCAAAAATTGCTTCCAAAATAATTGCGACTAGAATTGTTAAGGTCCTTCCAGAAATTATTCACGCCAATCAATTGGGTTATGTGAAAGGAAGATTTATAGGTGAAGCTGCGCGATCAATCTTAGATGTTATGGACTACGCTAAAAAAGAAAACATACCTGGCATATTACTTTTTATTGATTTTGAAAAGGCGTTTGATAGTTTAAACTGGAACTGGAAAGATGTTTTTGGTTTCGGACCAAGCCTTATTAGATGGGTAGAGACACTATGCGAACATGTCAAGTTGTGTGTTGAACAACGGGTTTTGCACGCCTTATTTTGAATTACAAAGAAGGGTAAGACAAGGGGACCCGCTGTCGCCATACTTATTTATTATCGCAGCTGAGATCCTAGCAACTGCTATTCACAATGGATCTGATATTCAAGAGATAAAAATAGGCCAAGATGAGTTTAAGTTAGTTCAATACGCCGATGATCTCACTGTATTTGTGCCCGACATTGAGTCTGCTAAACGCGTTTTTGAACTGCTTGATCTTTTCGAAACCTGTTCTGGTCTAAGGGTCAACTTTTCCAAAACTGAGGCTGTGTGGATTGGTTCGTGCAGGCAAAACACGGAGACAACTCTTGGCTTGAAATGGTGTAGATTTGATGCAAAAAAATTTTTATGACAAATTGAAAGATATTCGACCGCAAACAAGGTTATGGAGTTGTCGTGGTCTTTCACCGTATGGCAAAATTACCATTATTAACTCACTTTTGCTTCCAACCTCTGGGGATTTTATCAAACAACTTAATGCTATAATCTATAACTTTCTTTGGAAAGGCCCGGATAAAATAGCCCGACGAGCTGCAGTTAATGATTTGGAATTTGGTGGTCTTAATGTAACAGATATTGAAACCTTAATCAAAGCATCTAGACTGGCCTGGATTGGTAAATTATTTTCTAATGGTTCATTGCCTTGGAAAGCTTACTTTAATTACTTACTTAAGGATTTTGGTGGCGAATTTTTACTTAGCTGCAACTATCATGTCGAAGAGTGTACAATTTATTCGAAATTTTATAATTAGTTTCTTCAGTGGTGGGCAGATTTTAGAGCTGAGAGTCCTTTTCAGCAAAGCCTCCTATGTCTAAATACATAATCTGGAACAATAAGACATAGATAGATAGATAATAAATCAATTTACTATCCTAATTATGTTAAAGCTGGAATATTATTTTGCTACCATTTGCAATTTGATAAAGATAACATTCAATCTTACAACAATGCAAGAGGTATTAGAGTAAAAAATACCAACTTTTTAGTGTGTACAGGGGTAAGAAGTGCGATACCTTCCCACCTGAAAACAGAATACCCAAATGAAAAAGAATTAGGAGCGTTAGAAATTTTCTGTGGAGAAAAAACATTTAATGCTCTTACTAGCAAGAGTAAGCAGTTTTATCGCTTGTTAGTGTCCGTAAAAGTTAAACCTTCGAGGGGCTTTATAAAACTGAAAGAGGATTTTGACCTGGACGACTCAACTGCCGCTAATGCTTTTCTTAACAATAAATAGTATTCATATGACACCTTTATTAGAAGTTTTCAGTTGAAATTATTAGCGATATTATTTTTACTAATCATCGTCTCGCTAAAATAGGTTATGTCCCAAATGATTTGTGGACCTTTTGTGAGGAAGGATCAGAAACGGTTCGTCACCTATTTTATGAATGTTCTCTCTCCTATCGTTTTTGGAAACAGTTTGAAAACTTCTGGTTTATGCTCTCAGGAAAGTATGTAGAATTCACCCTGAAAGATGTTTTTGTCGGTATACAAGCTGGAGAATCTGACCAGTTACTAAACTATTTGTTCATTCTTGGTAAACTTCATATTTGGAATTGTCGTAAACATAGAGTACCCCAAAAATTTGGAAATTTTTAAGGCAATGCTGGATGTGAAATACAGAACGGAAATGTATCTTGCCTCTAAGAATAATAAGGTAAACAGTTTCAGGCTAAATGGCAATTTTACATCAATGTTAGAGATACTGGTTTGGTATAATTAATTAGTTTAATTAATGTAGGTGTTATTGGTGACCCGTCATTAATTGCAGCGTACTTATTGCTATAAATGGAAATAAAATGTGGGAAAAAAACAAACAAACAAACAACAACAAAAAAAAAGAACGCTCATGTAAAAAAGTAGTTTTACTGAGTGGAGAGTCTGGCCTCGTGTAGTTTTGAGATGTTGTTTTCGTTTTGAGGATCATTTAAGTTTGTTTTGTTGACAGTGTTTTAATTTCATTTGTGAGAAACATATATATTGTCATGGAGAGCAAATAAGTTTCTGTAAAACTCTAAAAACGTTCTGTTACGCAATGTAAATATTAGAACTTTCTAGTGTCACGCTATAGAGAAATCTAGAGCATTCTAGATTATGTTATTATGATGTAATCCTACACAAATAGCTGTATTGTAAGCTTCCAGAATGTTCTAGATTATTAAATTATCGTACACGAGGACTCAACTAGCTAGTAGTCGTTGTTGTTGTCGGCGGAGACCGACTGTTTGGAAAAGCTATGCTACGGAAGCTAGAGAACTATTGTGGCCTGCTGTGGAAGTGGTGACTGACTGACTGTCAGTGGTGACTGACGTTTTAGTTAGTAGTGAGCTTAATTAGTTGTCTTAATTAGTTGAGCTTAATTAGTTGGTGTGTTGTTTGGAAATTCCTTGTAAAAAGCCCTCCCTTGTAAAGGTCTGAGGTTTAAGGCTTTAGAACGTAAGTTAAATAAATTACTTGTGTTTAAAAGAGTGTTTTGCAGCTTAACTCTTCTGTCGTTTAGAGTGTACCGTAACAATGTATATATTTGCAGCTCCTTAAAAATTGAGCGCTCCACGAAAGCCATCTTACATATACACACTAAATTTCTGTTGTATTTTTGTTTGCCCAGCGCTTTTAACATGAGCCCCTGGCTCGGAAGATTGCCGGGCAACCACGTCCTACGTCATCGGCATTGCATAAATTATTTTTATTATTAACCATTACTTCTATTCTTTGTCTTCCAACATTCCGTAAGCGAGGGGAATGATTTCCTTTGTTCCAGCTGACATGTCTCGCCCAATATTTCCAAGGGTGGATTGATTACCTGGATTGCCTTCGTTGCACTTTTTCCAAAATGTTCTTTTTTTTAAGGTGCGGACACTAACTCGAGTACAGGAAGTACTCAGTAAGCTGTTATAAGGCTTGCTATACCCTTAGTAATTCTAGCTCAATTTCCTGTTAACAGGTTTTCCACGGCCAGATATAATCAAACTGAGGAAAATCAAAGATATGGGTGAGTACTACCAATAACTCACAGTTGTTGTATAAGCAGTGGCCCGCCGTCAGGTGTAACTTGCCACTTCGTTTCACCCAACAGAAAACATGACGACGGATCCTTGCGCTACTTTGGTCTACCTTGTATGTGGCGGAAGCTTTAGAGATAAGCTAGAGAGCCAAGAAAATATCGAAGGCTTCAATCCGGCAAAGCTTTGTAGGGTATTTCTTGAGGAAGGGGGTTGCATCGAGAAACAAGCCGGCATTCGTAACTGCACTGGATCACAAATCTTGAACCGTTTCCAACAAAATTCAAAAGATGCTGCTGGTGTTGTTTTGCCTGCACTGTGTATAAGTGGCCCATAAGCATTAACTAAGCTGGCAATAGAATTGTAGACAGATGTAAGTAAGAGATAAAAGCTAAGCCGGGATTTCCTATACATTAATAAAGAGAAAACCATTCCTTTACTACCAACAAGCGAATGCGTCATTCATTCAGTTATCAAAAAATTTATTACCCCATCAGAACAATTACAAACAAAAGTAAACGTACTGGGTATTTTTACGTGGGATATTGGTCTAAAGGTGGTAACAGTGAAGTACTATCCAAGTCAAACATATTCTATCATAACAGCGTTTCCATTTAACAAAGGACATTCATCTCGCTGTTCAAAGTACTCTAAATGATCTTCCAGTCCCAGCACTTCACCACTGCTTCGGTGAATTAACCGCAGTTTCTAAGAAAAGAAAGACGAGATAAAAAAATGTTTTTATGCTTTACTGCATTGGACGTTAATGAGACAAGGTTAAGCTTTCTGAAAAACGGTAAAACATATCTTGATATCGATGTAGAGGTAAAAATAACCAATAATGAAGCCCTGTTTCGCCAGTTACTGGCTACGTTAATTTTCCGGCTGTGGATGACAAGCATGAGAACGATTCAAACAGTTTTGACGATTCCATTCCAAGAGACCGCGCAAAAAAAAAAATCTTCGATTCCACTGTTTAATTTGTAGAAGCAATTTGTGCTTCAATATTGGAATTAGGCTAGAGTTACTGATCACCGGTTAATACCAGCCACTCTGATTAAGTCCAGCTGACCAGTCTTATCAGGATAAATAAAGCTATTATTATTGCTATTATTATTACTACTACTATTATTATTATTATTATTATTATTATTATTACTATACTTCCGCGACAACGCCCCATTAAAGGCAACCTCCACGGAGGCCCTGTTAGGTGGGGTTTAGTCATCCCTCATCCCTAAGATTCCGGGGGCAGTTATCCCTTATCCATAAAATTACCGAGACTGTTATCCTTAAAACTACTTATCATTGGAATTTGACAATTGGTGGCAATTTTAAAGTGTAAAGCGACCCGCTTCTTAATAGATAACCTAATACTGCATAATTATACGAAAACTCTACAGTTTTATATGACGTTAAATTAAAATATTCCCCTCTTTGTAACTGATTACTTGCCAACCTCAGAGTCCTGGGAGAGTGGCAAACAATCCTGGTAGACACTTATAAATCGCTTGGTTCGGCGGGACTACTACTTTGTAGCACACTAAACTAAACTCGTTGTAAGAGTCACATTGATTGTAAGCACCAGTCATAAGTTTAACGTTCATGTTCTCTTCTCTATGATTCAGCTCGCCGCACTTGGAAAGTGGTTTATAATTTTCTTTTAGCATTTTCCAAGCAAGAGTCAGAAAACAATTCTCGTTAGCTTTGTAAGTGCCATATAATTCACCTTGCATTTGAATGTCAAAAACAAACTACATATACATGTGCATTTGCTTGGAGAACTGATAAGTTCACTCAATTCTCTGCACGCCGTCATTGATAATAGTGTGTGACCATAAGCAGAAGACAAAGTCGGAATTTTTGTTTCTAGCTGATCGCCTTCCTGATCTAATTGAAACTTGCGGAGTGTCATCCTCTGGTTGAATCTCATCGTCCTTTGCTGCTTCTTCCTCCGTAGCCTCAGTAAGGGTCCTAGTGTCACCACTGTCGAGGGACTCCACTAGAAGACAGTAGTAAACCTCATCGTCAAGAACAATTGCATAGTCTTCTTATAGTTTGCAACAGAGCCCAAAATACTGGTTGTCTTAAGTTGACCAGTTATAGTTGTTTCGAAAAATTGAAAGGGCAACAGAGGATCTTGTGCAAAATAAGTTAGCCTTCACTGCAGGGTTCTCAACAGCATACATGTTCTCATCGAGTCTGCCCAGATAGAAAGGTGATGGCTGTATTGAAGGCTGGCTACCCTTCCTCACACAAACAATGGTACCTTCACAAATTAAGAGCTCTGGAGAGCTGGATTGGTCAGAGGAAGTCTCTTCTTCGTCTGTGCAAGTCTTGCAAAATCAACTGGCTTTGGATCGCCCGCTTTGGCTTCATAACAGTACACTGGCAACGTTCCAGCAGAATCCTTAGTGGTCTCGCTTCGCTCAGTTTGCTGTCGTACACTTTGCCAAAACTCTGCCCTCCACGTTCTCATTTGATCCAGTTGTTGCCTTGTTACTAAGGCATTTCTGACAGGCTTTGGCATGGAGGCAAATTGATCAAACGACAAGAAACGAACTCGTTTAGTATGAAGACGGACTAGTGTAGTATATGAAGCTGCATTTCGGAACGCGCTTGAGATACTCTCATTGCAGAGGAAAAGGGATAGGCGAACTGTAAAACCAGCGGCATTTCGTTTTCCTGTCTCATCTCGGCAAACAGATTCTCAACTACCAAGGCTGTCAATGCTTTCAGGTCAAGAATGTCGAATAAAAGTGGTGAAATTTCTTCAAGTGTAGAAGAAATTCGTTCTAGTGTCTGTATTGTCAACTGGATATCTCGTGCTGTTTGCGCAGAGCACACACCATCTGGACCTTGAAGAATCCTGTCACTTGCTTGTTCACCAGCAACTTGTCTTAATTCTACTTCACAGTTCTCAGTGAAATCGCTTACTTCTTTGATTCTGTCGATAGCTTCCGTCGGATGAAACTTTTTCTTTTGGTCTTTCTCCTTCTGCATACCGAAAGTGTTCAGGAACTTTTCAAGGTTCTCAAAGAACACCAACAGGCCACTTGGCTTAGTGATCATTCTCAACTTACCAACAGCTGTATCACAAAAGAATACAGTGTTAAGTTCTGTACATACTGAAGTCGGTTGATACAACTCAGCTTTGCTACCATCTGTTTGTCCTTGAATCCCTGTTCCTGCCAGGCATTAAACAGCATTTTCTGTCAACGAAAATGTCTTCATAGTCTTTGAAGAAACGTCAGTGAAAACACGGCACGCTTGACTTTCAAGAAAAGTGACTCCATGGACTTGCCCGCAATCATCAGTGTTGTTTGTCAGTACTCTCTCAGGCAGTTCATTCCAGGTACATGTATCACCGCAACCGCACTGGCGATGCCGACAGTTTTGCTTGTAAAATCAACAGCCATTCGATCCCTGTTCCTGCAAGATGCTACCGTGAGGTGTTCCATTAGCAATCCTTTGAGGTGAGGATCATTTCTTAATGTCCGCAGCTGAACACGATTTGTTCGATACCCATTTACAACTAAATACCAGTTACTGAATGGCCGTGACATTTGCTTTCCTACATGAACAGGATCAGGAAGGCATTGGGAAAGAGCGAGATAGGGATCAACAGTGTTTTCATTCTTCTTCTCTTCCAAAAGGTCTTGTGCTGCTTTGTTATGACTTTCAGAATCCATGGCGAATACCCAAACCACAGCTTTAACACACTTTATCCCCAAATTCATGCAAACTGTGCATGCGCGTAAGGCTGGGTTAGCATATCTGTGGCCTTTTCCAGTGCAGGTGGGACAGATAGCACCTTTCAAACACTCATTGCAGAGAGAGTTACAAATATTTTGGCTTGAATTTTGTAATGTGCCATTTTTAGATGGGATGAGGCTTGACTTCAAACGGTGAAGACATATTTCGCTGGATTTGCCCTTTTCTTTAACGGTGTTGTGTATGTGTACTCACCATCGAGATTGTGGGGAATATAATCTACACCAACTGGGAGCGTCACTTTTCCATTAAGTGATGTTGCACAATAGCATTCAGCTTCAGTAATAAATGTCTTTCAGTTTCCCGGGTTGGGATTTGGGTTTTCTTTGATATATTTGTAATCTATGTCATGAGTCGTGCCAATTATCTTTCCCTGTCTAGAATCGACCTGCATCCCTGGCTTAAGAGCCATTCCATCTTCCTGAATTGTAACTGGGACTACTCGTACTGTGTCATTGTCTATCAGAGGTGTAACGGGATTGTTTTCTCTTGCTGCTAACTCCAAAAAGCTGGTCAACAAACTTTTGTGGATACCATTGTCAGTTATGTACCCAGTACAGTACTTTTTCCTTGTAGTCTTTCCTGGTATTGGCCAGTTCCAAGAAGCCCAATCAAACTCCTTTGCCCCTCCTTTACCAGAACCCAGAAAACCTCTCAAGAGATTCATGGTTTTTTCATGGCCGTGATATTCAATAGATTCTACAAACTGCAAAATCTCTGGATCCCACTGGAATTGCAACTTAGGATCCCCAATGTCAGAGACAAAAAACCACCAAAAACAATGCCAATTAAGGAATTAGTGCAGAAATTTTTTTCTGAAGCTAAAATACTTTAAAATAAACGTTTTGGATGCATAAAATCAAATTTTTAGTGTAACGGCAATTTTGCACAAGGGTTTTAATCCGGGTAGGTTGCGTGACTGTTACAGGACAGCGAATTTCGAAGTGCGTTTTCTTAAAAGTGCGGCTGTTTATTTTTTATTTAATTACAGATTTGAACAGCTATACCCTCCTAAATCAAAAGAAAAGTTTATTGATCGGCACAAGAAACTCTTTTCACGCGAATTTTGATGGAAAATGTCAAAGATCGCTCTTACGGCTAACTGCTCGCTTAAGTTGAAATAGCGGCAGTACTGCATTGTAAAGGTACTAATTCATTTTAAATAATATTTTATATTCCACTTAGGTTTAAATAAAGCGAAAATAACTATAAAATACTCTTGCTTTGACGTAGGGGTTATACAAGACTGCCATCATGCACGCAAAGGTCTCAATTACTTGGTGCTTCGATGGTTATCGTCTGGCCTATACGAGTTAGCCAACAGGACGATGTATGTGCGGTCCTATCTAGTGATAAAAACACGACTTTTGTATTACATGCAACTGAAAGTCTTGGAAGTTTTTGCTTTATCTGCAAAGTTTGTTACATACCCTGGGAGGAGAGGCTACATTTCCACTGTGTGAGCTGTTGTGTGAAAGGTAGCCTCTGCCGACAACCGTTCAATTTTCTATCGCGCATGCGCGAAATTTGTCACGCGATTTGCAAGCAAAATTAATCGTCAGGTCTGTCGTCAAATGGCGCGAGTTTCGCGGGAATAAAAAAATGGGGCAACTCTGACCTGCTACGCAAGACTCACGCTCAATGCCTTAAACCGGTCAAAAACAGGAAAAACCCGGGGTTTTTCATTTATTCGTCCAGATTTCTGGACGGATTTGAACGCTTGTCGGCAGAGGCTACTTTTCGCACGACAGCTCACACAGCGAAAATGTAGCTTCTGCTTGCAAGGTATCTTTTACATCGATCACTACTGACAAAACCCAACAATGTATTTTATAAAATGTGAAAGAACAATACGTAGTGCAAAATTCAGACGAGCACAAATTTCCGACATGAGCACAACTTAGCGTAGGCATCAAGTGGTTCAGTAAAAGTACGTTTTCTTGAGTTGCTACCATTTGTCTGCAGACTTAATGCCATGCATACTTCCCTCAACTGTGCTAACTTCAGCAAACTGAGCTTTCCAGCACACGAAAATTCACAAACGTTTACTGCTTCTATTTGAATAGGGTGACTGATAGTTTGTTCAATGTCTCTGTAAACCTCCTGGCGTATGGCTTGAATGTGGTCTTCTGATTCAAGGGCCGTGAGGTCTTCGTCCGCTACTTCTTGTTCCTCCTCCTGGCTCTCTATTTCATCAGCTTGTCTTTGTCGCTGCAACGCTGACATCCTTGCAAAAAAGTTACTAATTTGTTGAGCGGTTCTCCATTGGACTGGTTTGAATTGTAACTTTCCACTGCTATCTCTAATACTCTTCATCTCTCTTGCCACGTGAACTGGATCAGCCTTTTGCTCTCCCGCTACTCCTTGGTTAAAGTTCTGAACAAGAAAGGCTTTAACTTTCTCTTCCATCCTGGTAGTCCGCTTAAGTTGATTTAAGCGCCCACGCTATATTACGGCGTTCTCTAGCACTAGAAGGCCCGACTTCTTCAAATGCAATTCGCTGTCTATCTCTGCTAGCCACATGCATCTCTCCGACTGGGTAACTTCTTTCGTGCTGCATCGTACACAGACTCACAGCCTAGATCTGATGCACGCAAATGCTTCCCCGCGTCAAGGTGAGCTTCTGTTTCCTCTCGAGTACTTTCACTGCATGAGAATATTTCTCCTGTGGACTGGAAGCACGGCTAACTGAACCAAGATTGTTGCTACGTGGACCCCACTCCTTTAGGACTTTCAATCCATTTTTTTCCTGTGGTACAACTTCAAGCTCACTGTATGATAAGAATCTGCCGGGTCCAATGCTGAATGCACGCCAAGCGCGTATTCCGTTTTTCTTAAACGAAAAGTTGTTAAGGAGGCTGATACCCGGTATCTTGCTGGCAGTAATTTCTTTAGTAGTGTCCACTTGGACAACTGCCGCCCTGACTCCTTTTACTCCTCCATGCAACTCTAGCGCTGTGTTCATGTCCACAGTGATGACATCGTGTTTTTCATTGACCCATTGTCGTATGTGAGCCTTCATGGGAGTGGTCTTTCGGTCACAAATGTCTTTTCGGGACTGTGGCTCGTCGCAATGCAATGCAAGTCGTAACGCAGAATTGTCATGCCGGTTTGTCGACCAATGAACGGGAGACTGAGCAAAAGAGATCCACTATGGTAGGAACCTGCGTTACCGGATCTCAGGAAAACATTTTCAATCTCCGGTGGTTCTTTCTCGATGGTATTTAAAAGATGCTCTATCATATTGGCTACAGCAAAGCTGTTCTGCGTGTAGTTACCGAACAGATGGACAAAACATTCCACTTGGAATTTTTCAGTATGCTTAGTGATCACAGCACTCACATGCCAGCTTCGTCCTCGTTTTCCGAAGAAATCACTCATTCGTTCCCGATAACGTTGTGGGAGGTATTTCATGGCCCAATCCACAACGATTAAACATGAAGCTGAATCAACATATTCAAGAGCAAATTGCTTTCCTTCTTCTTGATTTACTGTGCGAAGCAATTGCGCCTTCCAGTCCTGAATAGATGCCAAACAGAGTTTGTAGTCATGGTTTAACCGCAATCTGTGCTCCTCCGGCATCTCAACACGGTTGATCTCGGATTCAATTTCCTTCAAAACTGTCTCTAATGATTCGCATTGCTCGCATTCAGTTTCATGCTTGTGCTGACATGTGCTTTGCAAGTTGGAGTCGCTTGTGTCACCTAGGGTATGTGCAGTGCAGTGATCAGCGCAAGTTTCGTCTCTGCCAACATGGGACTTAAACTCAGTCTTAAGGTATCTCTTTGCCTCCTTGATCTTTTGTTCTATGGCCTCCGTCCCTTCTGCTGTGGTGTTGTCGAGCCCCTGCAAAGATTTTTGCATTGAGGCACCACACACCTCTATTATTCTGTAGAGTGAACGCTGTCCTGCTGGCTCAAAATTCTGCTCTTTGCAGTAAGCTGAGTATTGCTCAATTATTCTTGACGGTATCATAGTCCTTTTAACCGCCGGAATGATAATGCTTCCTCCCGTGTCGAGCTTCAGCACTGTTGTGCCAAATGCTACGTCCTGCAGCATCTCAGGTCTTGCGATATAATCGATAAAATGATCAATTTGAACAGGTGAGATTCGGGAACGGAAAATTGGCTCTTGCAGAACAAGCAGACCTTCACCAACTTTGGTAGCATGCTGTCGAGCTTCATCTATTTGCCATTTTGATAGTGTTGGTATCATGTTCATCAACTGGGACCTGCTAAAATCATTGGCAAAGA
>BLFK01000652.1:180359-197859 GCA_014634185.1 Astreopora myriophthalma | reverse complement strand
TAACTCCGACACCTTAACAGCGGCTTGTTTCTGGTGTCGCGGTGAGCATCCCAGTCCTCGTCAACAACATTGTCCAGCGTTCGGAAAACGGTGCAATAAGTGTGGAATCATGGGCCATTTTGCTCGTGCATGCAGAGGAGGAACACGAACTGGGCGAAGACGCCAGCAACAATCGAACTTTGTCAGTGATGATCCTAATGAAGAGGCGTTTGTTGTAAATTGTCAGGCAACGCCAATTGGTGCAAAGAAATTCTTCGCTCACTTACACCTTATCCATGGGGGACAGTCGAAAACCGTGAGAGCTCAAATTGACTCGGCGTCGACTTGTAATACCATACCCAGTTCATTATTGAGACAGCTATTCCCGAATGTGAAGATCTCCAAAACGAAAAACAGAATCAGCACGTATGGGAGCCAAACAATGAAACCAAAAGGTCAAGTAACCCTTGTGTGTGAAAGGAAGGGAAAATTGCACACAATTGACTTCCTGGTGGTGAATGTTTCGGGCGACAAACCTCCACTTCTTAGTGGACGAGATGCACAGGCTTTAAAGTATTTGACCATTTTTGCAGACCAGACACACGCAGTCGAGGAGACCTCACGAAACTCGCATAAGCTGCCTGCACTCGGCAAATTAACTTCAGAGGACATTCTAAACCATTACCCCAACGTTTTCAAACCAGGACGCGGGAAACCTCTTGGGAGCCCCATGCACATCGACTTGGATCTGTCTGTTACACCCGTCCATGCCCCCACGCGCCGCGTTCCAGTGGCAAAATTAGACAAAGTCAATGAGGAATTGAAAAGGCTCTGCGAAGAAGGAATTATAACGCCTGTAACCCAACCTACTGATTGGCAAACTTCGCATCTGCATCGATCCAAGCCAGACCGTAAACAAGGCAATTAAAAGACCCAAATGCACCATACCCACAATCGAAGAGAGGCTACCTCTTCTGACAAAAGCCAAGGTATTTACCGTTGTTGACGTTTCTGAGGCGTTTCACACTATTGAACTGGATGAAGAATCTTCCCTGCTAACAACGTTCCGTGGGCCAGATGGTCGCTATTGTTACAATCGGATGCCCTTTGGCATTGCCTCAGGACCGGAAGAATACCAGCGGCGACAACATGAGTTTTTGGATGGACTGAAAGGGGTAATCAACATAGCAGATGACATTTGCGTTTATGGCTGTGGCGATACAAAGGAAGAAGCTGATATCGATCATGACCGAAATCTGACTCGTCTACTTGAGAAGTGCAGTGAACACGATCTTCGACTCTCCGCGAGAAAAATTCAATTCAAGTCCAGCTCTGTATCATTTATGGGACACAGACTTACCAACAAAGGAGTTCAGCCTGATCCAAGTAAAGTAGCAGCGATCACGGGAATGCCAACCCCAGCAGACAAGGCCACTGTGCAACGTTTCCTAGGAATGTGCCAGTACTTGTCCAAGTTCTGCCAAAACCTGTCTCAAACAGTCCTCCCATTGAGGGACCTAACTAGGGATGACACTGAATTTCTTTGGTCTCACGTTCACGAGGCGGCATTTAACTCAGCCAAGACCCTCATAGCTTCCACAACAGCACTGCGCTATTATGATGTCAGCCTTCCTGTGACCCTTCAAGTAGACGCATCTGACACCGCCATAGGCGGAGTCTTACTTCAAGAGGGCCATCCTGTCTGCTTCACGTCACACTCCCTCAGTGCTACAGAAAAAAATTATGCTCAGATCGAGAAAGAGTGCTTGGCAATTGTGTCCTGTATGGAGAAATGGCATCACTACCTATATGGAAAGCATGACATAACGGTCCACTCTGATCATCAGCCTCTGGAGACTATTTTCAAGAAACCTTTGAGTAGAGCTCCACGAAGGCCTCAGAGAATGATGTTGAGATTGCAGAACTATCACTTTACTGTTCAGTACAAGAAAGGGAAAGAGCTCTTTGTGGCCGACACTCTGTCTCGCGCAGCTCTCAGTGATGGACCCGAGTCCCCCTCCGGAATGACGCAAGAGTACGATGTATTTCGTGTGGATCTCACACATATGGACTTGTCACCAAACCTTGTCAAACCCGGTACAATGAATCAGATCAGAGAGGAGACTGTGAAAGACCCATCCTTAATGACACTGAACAAAGTGGTACTTGGTGGATGGCCCTCCCAAAAGAGTGAAGTGCCGGATGAAATCAGAGCTTACTGGGACTTCAGAGATGAGATCTCCGTATACGATGGAGTGCTCTTCAAATCTCATCAAGTCATAGTTCCCGCATCGCTGCGACGTGAGCTCTTACAGAAGATACACAAAGCACATCAAGGCGCAGATAGTAGCATACGACGAGCCCGGGAATCCGTCTACTGGCCAGGAATGCAGGCAGCAATTAGGCAAACATGTTCCTCATGTTGTGTGTGTTCTCAATACCTAAGTGAGCGGCCCCAAGAACCCATGCAGTCACATACCGTACCGTCTCGGCCGTGGGAAAGAGTGAGTGCAGATCTGTTTCACCTAGATGGAAATAATTACCTTGTGCTTGTGGATCACTACAGTGATTATATCGAACTTGAGACTCTAAGAAATACATACCCCCTTGCAGTCATACGAGCCATGAAGAGAAATTTTGCACGTCACGGCATTCCCGACGAATGCGTAACAGACAACGGCCCGCAGTTCGTCAGCCACGAATACGCACGTTTTGCACGTGAATATGGATTCACCAGTATTAAATCATCCCCCTATCACAGTAGAGGAAATGGAAAAGCGGAATCTGCAGTCAAGATTGCGAAAAATATTCTCAAGAAATCTCGTTTTGAGGACCCGTACGTGGCCCTGTTGGCCTATCGAAACACGCCACAACAGGGATACCAATACTCACCTGCACAGCGACTCATGTCACGCAAACTCCGAGACGTCATCCCAGCAGCCACAAGTCAGCTCTTCCCACAAGTCGCATCACGACAGGTTGTAGTGGGAAACATCGAAGAAAGAAGAGTCAGATCAAAAGCCCATTATGACAAGAGGGTTTCAGGCCCGCTGAAACCATTTACTCCAGGGGAAAAAGTGTTCGTGAAGCCACGACCTACAAAGAAGTCTCAACCATGGATGTACGGGGAGGTAGTTGAACAACCCACATCGAGATCCTGCCTGGTCAAGACTGCAATGGGACCTGTTCGACGAAACCATGCCCAAATCCGGGGGGCAAGAACAGAGCCAGCTGAAAGAACGATCATCGAGATGGATCAGCTTGAAATTGCATCCACACACTCTGAACAGGAGCAGGAAAGACAACCAGCTAACCCTGAGCAAATGGAACTTGAGAGCGCAACACCTCGAGCTGATGACTGCGGACTTCGCCGTTCACAAAGGATTCGTAAACTGCCGTCAAGGTTCAAAGACTATGTTATGTAGACTCCCAAGCAAGATGAACTGAAGTCTCATAGACTAGTACACTTATTTATTATCACTCTTTCTAAGAGAGAGAGGGTGTTGCACAACTATTGTAATTAGCACTTCAACACTTGCACCTCCGTTATTCGCACCTACCAATCATAATACATGTAATTATCATATCAGCACCAGCACATAACGCCTATATAAATCTCTGAACTAGCACCATTAAATATTCTACTTTGAGCGTGAAATTCAACGGTCAACAATTTCATGTTCTAAAATTTCTGAAAAACGTTTCTGGTTCGTAGTTTATGGTTCCTGTTTATGTAGGCGTGTCTAGCTGGAGCTTCTGTCACGACAACACTTGAAAAGACTGTTTATGGCAAAACAGGCGTCCGTTCTAAATAAAAGTTGCTTGTTTGCTCACCCTTGTTTAATCAACTGTCTCTTGTTTGATTTATAGCACATCCAAGGAAATTTACCCCCACCTGCCGCACTTCTGTTTTCATATGCCGCGAGAGTCGCGCTTTAAAATTTCCACAATACAATAGTCATACTCGACACGCCTAGAGTGCCTAGAGCCTTTCGTGATATTTATGGCAAACGTAATTTACCAGGTAAAATCGATAAAAGGATTTCAAAGTAATAAGAAGACACTCACTGGAACAAACTGGGACAACAGCATTGCGTAAAGTAAAGATTTCCTTCGACACTACGTAATTGACACGGCGTGGGTCCTTGACCTGCTTGCGTTGACCTTTGTGCGATGGATAGCAACATGTCGAACTTTTACGACATCTCCAGTCGACTGTCAGGTCTCTCCTATGTTTAGGACAGATGGTAATGGTTGCTACTCTGTCTTGAGATAAATCGAAGTGTCGCTCTGTTTAAGATGAGCTCCTTCTCAGTGATTTCTATTCCTTCGGATCGCCATCCTCGCTTGCTACTCACGCCAAGTCCAAGTAAGTGTGGTGTTATGTCTTCTTTACAAGCATCCAGCGGTAGAACATTTGTACTAGATCCGTAAGAACTGCAAGGTGACTCTTGCGAAGCGAAGGAACAGTTCATATTTTAAAGCAAGTGTGGTACAACGAAAGTACGCTAATTTTGGGAAGTCGTAAATGAAACCTGATATCCCAGCGACGCGCGAGACATACAGATGTTATTGCTCGATCTCAAATTACGCAGCCACAATTATACGTGTAAGTCGTTTATTAATTTCTTAATTTTATATTTTTGCCAACAAAAATTTTCTGAAAAATCCAAGTAAAAAATACTCGCCTGAAACTTTATATGCCTGAAAATTCGTCGCACGGACAATTTAAAAATCGTCCAGTCATTTCTTCATAATTAATTCTAATGAATACGTCTGCTCAATAGTTTATATCACACGACTGCAAGGGTTTCTGCTGTTCCAAAGTAAGGATGGTTTCTTTTCATTGCAGTATCCTTTCCAAATTATTTTTTTATACGGATGATGACGTTTTCAGCTGTCTAAAGTTACAATTTAAAGGCCATTACTAAAAAGCAAGGTTACATGTTTTATGCAAAATACCGCAAAAATAGGCTTCCTGTGAAAAGAGTTTCTTGTACCATCAATACTTTTTTCTTTTGACTTAGAAGGGTATAGACTATTGCAAAATCGAATTATTTGACAAATAAACAGCCGGACTTTCAAGAAAATGCGCTTAGAAAATCGCCAAAATTCGCTGTCCTGTAACAGTCACGCAACATACCCGGATTAAAACCCTTGGGCAAAATTACCGTTACATTAAAAATTTGATTTTATGCATCCAAAACGTTTCTTTTAAGGTACTTTAGCTTCAGAAAAAATCTTTGCACTAATTCCTTAAGGGAAAATTGTTTTACACCCGAGAAATTGGCATTGTTTTTGGTGGTTTTTAGGGCTTCCCTTGGCCGAAAACTAGGGGGGTGGTCAATCTCGGGTGTGAAACACCGGGAAATCTTGTTAATGTCACCAAAGTTAATCCTATCAGCTTGGTTTTAAATTCTGAAAAATAAAGGAAATCGGCTGACTCCAATCTTTTGGCACTTCCCGGTTTTCTCTGACAATGACTCTTAATTATAGGCGTCACGGCTGTGCGAGTTGGAACGTGACCTTTCCTCTTACACGGTGTTAGGTTACACGAGAACCGTTGAGAATTTGAGCGCTTTATAAGACGTTGTATGGGGAATAAAATATCGTTGATTTACAACGCTAAATACTTTGAAATATCCACGTTTTTAAGTGAGATGATTAAAACCAACTCACCTCTTGTGTGTCCGTTGTGCTTTTTCGTTATTTTCGCTGTTTTGGGCTTGTTCTTCCCTTCATAAGACACAGCCAAGGCAGCACACACGGGTTTCGACCGTTTTCAACTCGGAGGCGGTTTGCGTCCAGAAAATCCATCCGATAGGAAATTTATTATTGGTTGATCGGGACAATGGAGCAAGGCGATAGTTCACTCAGGGGGTGGGATAAGTAATGTACATTAATTGACTGTACCACCCTGGGTAGCGCGAAATTTGACCTTGGGCCCAATGTGCTGTATTTTGATCCTTTGTCGTGTTGTATTTCCGTTCTGTTATATTAGTCGCGTTAATTTGATTGACTTTAAATTTCCGTTTACGGCGAGCCGCTTTAAGTTCTTTGTGACGTAGTTGTTAGACAATAGGCCATTGCAGAAACGTGAGAGGACTGGGACGAGTTTCTCTTCTTGATTAGAATGAAAATCTAAACATTTCAATTGAAATGTTACTGAATGAAAAGCTACCCAGTCAAGTTTGAGAGTTTTCAGTGGAAAATTGTCCAAATGGGAGCCTTGCAAAAGTTGCAAAATTCCAAACTCTTAAAATTTTGTGGCCTGTCTACCCAATCCATACAAGCTCTCTACTTTAGGTGATATTTGAAGAGCTATAATTTTGCCATTTTGCTCCTCTATATACTTCTATTCTTGCTCAAGTTTAGTTGATCTTTTATTTGAATATCTTAATTTTTCAAACAAACGGAAAACAACCATACTCTTTCCCAGTCCTCTCACGTTTCTGCAATGGGCTATTAGGTGTAGTTTTTCAAGGAGCACGTTTTAGTCAGTTTTTCGGAGTCGCTATACAAGCATTTAGGAGTGAATTGGAGATTTCAGGAGTAATTTAGGAGAACCGTGTCACGCACACGGACCAAATATCAGACGTAAGTGATTTCCTTTATAGTTTTCTTCGTTTTGCAACTCATAATTTTGTTTCACAATTGTAATTTCATGCCCCATTGTGACACAAACAATCGATTATCTTATTTCTAGTTTTTACCGTAAGTGGTGTCCGAAGTAGCTCAGCCTGATTTCACAATAAGGTAAAGATTTGTATCTTGCTGGTTGCCCTTACGCCCCATCTGGTTGAACTGGCGAACTCCGGTGTACAACACCACGTGTCTGCTGCACCGGGAACGCGACACCCAAGCCTCTTCCGCGGCCGTGTCCGATCACAATATCACAAGGTGCCGCAAGAAGAAGCGATCGTGGAATCGGTGGTGGAAAATGCTCATTTTCAGCGTAATGCGCGAGGATTTTCAAAGAAGAGACATTTGTGCGGGTGCAAGGATCATAGAGCCTTAACTGTGGGCGAAAAAATTTCCGATCGGATGGATTTTCTGGACGCAAACCGCCTCCGACTTGAAAACGGTCGAAACCCGTGAGTGCTGCCTTGACTCCGTCTTATGAAGGGAAGAAGAGTGGTGGCATAAAAAGCCCAAAACAACGAAAATAACGAAAAAGCACAACGGACACACAAGAGGTGAGTTTGTTTTAATCATCTTACTTAAAAAAACGTGGATATTTCAAAGTATTTAGTGTTGTAAATCAACGATATTTTATCCCCCATACAACGTCTTATAAAGAGCTCAAATTCTCAACGGTTCTCGTGTAACCTATCACCAAGATGAAAGGTCACGTTCCAACTCGCACAGCCGTGACGCCTATATGGATAAACAGATAAATTCTTCCCTTTCTCTAAACGTGAACCTGGGGCGCCTGTGGACAGACGACACAGGATCGGATAACCAAACTGGTGACTGGTCAACCGCTTTCTAATTTTATGTTTCTGGAAAGCTCCCTAGATCTGCCTAAATCTATTTTTCCATGTGAAATTGCTAAACAAAATTTGTTTCAAAACTTACCTATTAGCTCATGTTTGTTCTGAAGTAGAGGCAGAGCAATCTGAAATTGTTCGTCGGTATCGATTGAAAATATTCTTCCACGTGGGAATTCCGGATCTGGCGTTAACCGCTTGTACTGCAACTTCAGTTTGTATTTCAAACCACCAATTTCCTTGGCTCTTTGGTCTTTGGTCAATCTCAGACGACTTGAGATTTCGAAGGAATGATGCTAAATCTTCCACTTCTATTTTTGCCGGTTTCTCATCAAATTGTTTAAAAATGCAACCTGTACCTTTATGCAGCACTTTCAGGGAAGCCATATTGATGAGAATGAGTCTCTTAAGCGCGCATATGCTGCTCGTATTACACGCATGCCATGAGGTCAGCGGTTGACCGAATAGAAGAGCCTGGGAGCAAACCTTTGACATCTGACCCATCTTGCTTGAATTTGGACTGATAAATGACCCGTTACTGTTCGTTACGAGTCGCCGGTAACGCAAATCCTTGGCAAAAGTGACCAAACGTGTGACAATTGAGAAATCAAAGCTATTTTTTGTTACCCCTAAAACTACGTAGTTATCCCTTATCCCTAAAACCCCTAACAGGGCCTCTCCACTCTTACTGCCAATTGGCAGAAATACTACATCATTACAATTTTTAAGAAACAAAAGGGCAGGAGAAAAAAAATGATCAACGCCTATTTTTGTTTGCTTAAATTTTCTAGGTGCTCCCATTCTGGCCTCGGTTGTTCAAAAGGTGGATAACGCTAACCATGGGATAAATCACTATCCAGCGCACTAGCAAAACCAATTAAGTTATCCAGTGGATAGCGCTATCCACCCTTCGAACAACTGGAGCCTGGATTTTATGACGGATCGTGGTTGCCCCTATTGTTTGGGAATAGCAGGCCTCACTTGACTCTGAAGATGACTTAACGCTCAGGTTCTGTAAACGGCAGTCAATTTCATCAATAACAGTCTTTCTCAGGGCTACACTCACCCGTACGATCTCCCTTCATCATGTTAACTGACAAATTCTACTGAGTAAAACCATGAATTAAAAACACGAACAAAAAATAAACAATGAAACAAAGCCACGGCGCGTGTAAAACAAAAGATAGCATACCGAGGCGTAAACAAAATTCCAGAGTGACCAAAACTTTCCTGAACGACCAACTTGGGCCATTCAGGAATGTGGAAAACCGAAACGGTATTTCTTACGACCGCGAAAAGTGTTCAATCAATTGTGAAGTTTCCTGAAGGCTCGAAAAACGTTAAGCCAAAAGGAAAATAGAAACTGGCAGGTACGTTGACGGAACTCAAAATTCACGCTTCGGTTTCGAATTTTTTTTTTTTTTTTTTGCAACTCTGCGCGAATTTCACTGCGAGTCTGGTGTTTCATGTTTTTTCGAGATCCAGTTGTTTGGGGACAGTCTGTTCCATTATTTGAACTTAGACTGCGTAGTTTCTTTCAGGTCTCAAAAGAGCCCAGGCCTGCTATCAATCTACATCGCGCTACGCAATTGCATTTAACCCTACAAATTCCTTGAAGCAGTTTTCAAACGCCGCTTTACAAGCCATCTACAGAAACAAACTTTTATCTAATACATGGAGACCCCACAAGTAAAGAGTTGCACAAAAGACGGTCAGCAGACTGAATCAAATAAAATCTTCAAGGGTTAGAGTTTCAGACGAGTACCCTGGCTGTAAAATACCAAGGAGCATTGACACCGTGGAAAACACTTCTAAATGTTTTGGTCTGATAAAATTTAAGAATTTTGCCTCTCAAAAGAGGAAAAATTCTTAAATTTTTCCAGACGACATTATTGAACATGACGACGTTATCAAAATGTTCCGCAAATTTGAGACAGCCAAAAAGAAAGAGGCATGTCGACTTTTTATTGACACATATTTTGATTCCTTTTTTACAAGAAGGCCTCTGTCTTCACAACATTTCCAAGGGAAATATGAGCCCATCGAGAACCAGGGCCCAAATAGATGCTTTGCGGGTGTGGCGCGCATTCATCAAGGCCATACACCAAGCCAAGCTTATGTTTCGCGTTGATGACGTTGCACACGACTGTCGTTCACCCAGGGAATGGCATCAAGTGATTTCACCATTTTGCGGTCGGCCTTGTTTTTACAGCCCACCATGTGGTCTTCACGAAATGTTTCTTTTGCGAAAATCACAGGAGGCGTAGTCAACGTCGTGTTGCATTACAACTGCGTCGGTTTCCCCGGTGGGTTGTTGATAAATTTTAAGAATCTTTCCGCTCTCAGGGTCGCATTTCAACTGCTGGGCAAGCTAATTAAAGAGGCCCGTAAAATTATGTAAGGTCTAGGGCGAGGCAGTTTGCCAATGGCTTTGTGAATATCAAAGCCTTTTGCCGACTGTTAAGGCATCCTGCCGTCTTTTTCATACAAATTCTCATCGCTTCCTTGGTAAAGAGGAGTTACTTGGATTTTTCCATTAGGCAGTTTTATGTGATGGTATGTGTAGGCTTTATCCCCAAGTCAAAACATTTTGCTTGTGATTCCCGTGGCACCTGTTAGCACCTGCTAATCATGCTAATCCTGCTAATCCTACTATTCCTGCTAATCCTACTATTGTACACACGCATTGCGTATCTATAGTGTGGTGCGCAGGACCAAAGAGAGTGACTTCCCCGCCATGGGAGAGTAAAGTTGGGTTTCTTCAAATGCTGTGGTTCGTTGCTTTCTGTTACAATACCTACTATTCCTGCTATTCCTGGTAATCCTGCTAATCCTACTATTCCTGCTAATCCTACTATTCCTGCTAACCGTGCTATTCCCGCTAATCCTACTATTCCTGCTATTCCTGCCATTCCAGCTAATCCTACTATTCCTGCTAATCCTAATATTCCTACTCCTCCTCCTATTCCCATTATTCCTGCTATTCCTACTATTCATACTATTCCTCCTCCTCCTCCTCCTCCTACTACTACTCCCGCTACTACTACTACAACTACTACAAAAATTAGGTCAACTCGATGAAAAGAAGCTGGTTTTTTTTTTGTTTTCTTTCTCCTGTGCACCCACTCTCCCCAAGTGCCCAGAAATTATTTTTCTTTTTCTGTTATTTTCTTAAAATCTTTATCATAGGTAATCGCCATCCATTGCATGGAATTTGGCCGCAATTTCTCAAAATGACCCGTCGCACTGAAAAAGTCACAACGTTTTTGCCCCGAGTTCTTCAATTATTCATCGCATTGCAGTTGTTTATAACGTTCAGAAAAGGAATTTCAATAGAGCGTCGACTGCGAATGAACTCTCACCATAGGTTTTCAAGTAAAAGGTCGTTCTGCAAGAAGATTCTTGTTACAACAGCGAAGAGCTTATAGCATGGCACTAAAGCTTTAAGTGCTTTAAAGGTAATCAAAAATGAAAATTGATAAGCTGTTGGACTGGTAACCACTAAAGTTCGACGAGGAATGGTGTAACATGATGATATTTACTAGACTGGTAAATTAGTCCTGCACTACAATTTAAGACCAGCTGAAGTTGATATTTTGGTAACCCATGGAAACGGCATTGCAGAAATCGACCTCCGAAGTTGGTAAGGCATGAATAATGGTTTTGGTTGTTTCCGGTAACAGACATTTCTTAATCTTACTAATGTTACACATTGAATAAAATGCAAGAGAAATCATTGTCATAAAGTTATCAAACAAGACACCAATGTTTCCTGTACTTGCTGACCAATCGATAATGCCATCAACAATACTCAGCTTCGATAAAATCGGTCTAAAACAGTGAGATGAGGAAAGAGCCACAAGTTCGGTCTTATCTCTGTTTAACCTGAACTGATTTTCCAGCACCCAGAAATCAATATCACTGATAGAGGCCTTATACAAGCGTTAGGTCTAAATTTGCGATCCAACATTTCCTCAGAACAGGATGTTTTGAAGCAAACTCATATCATGATGTCTAACAATGTTTCCCAAGGGTGATAATGAAAAACCTTGTAGATTATCAATGCTTTGCTCAAGTGGTAAAGACACAAACCTTCTCCAAGCTTGCAAAATTGCATGTGCCATGTAGAAACTCTCGGTTTCACAAGCCCATTTCACAAACTTCACGGCCAAGGTTCTTAAACTTTCGGGCAATGCAACCACCAGACACTTTACTACCCCTCCCGAATGGCACTTTTTTTTACCACCCAGATTTACACTTATGTCCACAAATGCACGCAATCGCAAAAATAACAAATATAACAAACGTGCGAAAATAACAATTATAGCAAAAATAACGAAAATAACAAATCAAGGGAGCAACACCGGCAAATACTTTCCCTGCTCTCTTCCAATGATTTGTTATATTTGCCAGCGTCACTCCCTTGATTTGTTATTTTCGTTATTTTTGCTATAATTGTTATTTTCGGTATGTTTTTTCGCACGGTTGTCATATTTGTTATTTTTGCGATTGCGTGCATTCCTGGACATAAGTGCAGATTTACCGTGGTAATGAGACCAGCCACAATCAGTTGCTCTGGTATGTGAAAAGATGAATACACTTAGTCTGTTTGCTTGCACCAACAATACTCACTTTCTCTCCTGTATTTCTGTTATTTTCATTTCGCAGTTTTGCGGCCAGAGCAATTTTGTCGATAGCTTTGCCAACAGTCCAATGCTAAAAGGAAAAATGAAATTTAAACTTGATTTCACTTTATTAGCTTGAGGTTTGCAGGGTGACAACAAGAGCACAGAGCCTATTTGCAAGAACGTATAAGACACAATAGCGAAGGTAGTAGCTGAAACAGACTTCTTTTGTTTGGTGGTTGGCAAATTTGAATAACAACCGAAGTTTGACATCAATGTTTATAAACAGATATTTTCACAGATGGAGTTAGTACTTTCTAGCTATTTATTGTTTGTTCATTAGCCTCGACACATGTGTCCCATTTGTGTAAAAATGTGAAGTCTGATAGAATAATTAAGGAACGATATTGAAATAGCTGTAGAAAAAGCATATGTACGCTCTTTCAAAACTTGCTCGTCGAGCTATGCTATTTTTAAGGGGTGGCCAGGCTATGGCAACTATTTCGTGACAAGGACGCTGCTTGAATGATACGAGGAGTATGACCATCAAGCTTTTGGCATAAGAACCCGTGAAACTCCTGGATCATGTGAAAAAGGGACAAAATAGGTTAAACAATAAACTAAAGAAAACAATTGCTGAGACTACAAACAAATCTTCCAGTTTCCCCAAGGCAATTGTATGTCATCAACTCAGTACCATGAGTACTATGAGTACAAGACAAAAGATGAAGTACCACCACCAGAGCTAGCTCCCTCGGCAGTATTCTGGAGTGGAAATTGGAGTCAGTCATGCTATCACACCAGGAACACTCAATGGCTGGAGACGAGCAATAGAGATTATGCTCAAGTGGAAAAACAAGGTGATCTCTTTCTCAAAGACGACCTAAAAGAAACTGCTTAGCAAGGTGGCCCCGTGGAAGGCTGCTGATCCCCTTTTTAGTGCTTCAGTTTCACCAGATTTCACTTATGGCTTGCCTGTTTATGGTGCCTCAGACTCAGATCTCACTGTTATGCAAAATTTCTTAGACGGATGCTTTAAAAGAAAATACACGTCAGAGAGAATGTACATTTGAAACTTTTTATAAAAGGCAGATAGGAAGCTTTTTCAAGACTCGTTCAGCTGATCCCAATTGCTTGCTCAGTAACATGATTCTCAGTAAAAAAGAAACAAAGTATCGTCTCAGAAATAGAACTGCATATCACCCGAAAACAAACTCTGACAGATTTTAAGCTCCTAAACCTGCAAACACTTAAGGCCAAAGGCCTAAAGCTGCTAAAGCTCAACCTTTCACGATGCTCATTAGGAAAAAGGCTTGAACAAAAACCTGTGCTCTATTTCTGGGAGACCCATAAGGCTTTGCTTTCAACTTTCGATCAAAAAACCCAAAACATTTTGTAATTGAGATTTTACTGCCACAAAAGACTATCGAAAATTAACCCAGGGGAAAAAATCTGCATAGCCACTTATAAATGCTTTCTTTTAGCCACTGGAAGCTACAGTTATATTTTCGTGTTTCAATCTTCCTTTTATTTATTTTTTTTTCACGTCACGATTTTCCTGCTCATGTCTAATAGTGTCAATCAATTATATCGATTACTACTGATGATAGTTTCAGCAGTCCTTGCAAAAGAACTTCTATAGGAGCATATGTACTGTGATTCGAACCCTCGTCTTTTAGCATCAGAAGCGATAGCAACGCCATGACCACTAGGCTATTGGGCCACCGTCGTGGGATGCGGGGAAAAACATCTAATACCATCTTCTTTAACGTTATATCAGGTTGTATTATGTGACCAGTCAGCTGTCTTCACCCAGCACATTTGTTTTCATTGTACAATTACTGCCCGTGAAATGTCATCAAAGTGCCACCGCAAAAACTTGTCAAGCATCCGCTTCCCAATTTTGAGTCAAATCAATGCGGATTGTAATGTAATATTTTTAGGTGTGTACAACGAAGTCGGTTCCACGATCGGTGTTTTCTCGATGTTAATGCTATCGTTATGGAATGTTTCACCGAATAGTCTCCAGGACCGCCTATTATTTCCTATCTGAGCCTCCTACCATAAAATTAATGATGCTTAATGACCTTTCAATTGCAAATTAACTAAAAGAAAGGCTGGAGTATAGGCTACCTGTAGCCTCTTGTTTTGATTTAATTGGCCATTGTAATGAGTCTCCCAGGTAATAATTGGCAAATGGTTGTCAAATCGTGGAAATCAGTGGCTGACCTTAGAAAAAAACATGGGTAATTCCCGTTCTTCTCTGCCAGATGGCAACAACACTCTGATATACATTCTCTCATCCTGCAAATAAACAAGAAAAAAATCATGTATGAGCATGTTAAATGACATTGTATCAAAGGAATAGGAATACTGAGGACCAAAGCAACACAAGGGTCTTTGTCCATGAACATGAAAATGTTTGCCTTCAAGCAGAGCAACCCTGTGAACTTACTTCAGGATCTTGTAAATGAATATGAGGAGTATTGAAAACATGCCGTCAGTTGAGTCAATTATGATGATGATGAGAAACACAAAAAAACACTTCCCACATAAGTTTATGAAGTCTTCCGACCCACACCCCTGCTTTGATAAGAGCCTTGAGAAAGGAGCCGTAGGAAAAAGCACCGCCTCTACAATCTGGCTAAACAAAAATACTCCAAAGTCATGGACAACTGGACGATCCTCAGTCAAAGAAGTACTGTATATCAAGTCACAACGACAAGATATGGCAAAACATGGGGAGGTTTCAGAGTTGTATTGTGCAAGTTTATTGGCTCCCTTGGGAAGTGTCAAAGTGTAAAGTGCGATTTTATCGGCTTAACTCGCAATGACGTAAACATCACCCGTTACCAAGTGCAACATGACTAGTCGATACCTTTCCCTGTTGTGCTTTTTTTGTTGGCTGTTGTCTTTTTTGGTGACTATAAATCGACAAGCATGTTTTCAGATAGGCTTGTTTAAGTTATCATGTGCAGCTTTCAAACTTTGTATATGGCAGAAGGAGGACGAAGTCTGAGTACTTTCTTTGGAGTTGTAGCTGAAACTTCCGAACAAAAAGCAGTGTCAACACTACACCATTGTAAGCTGACTTACATAAGTTGTCAGTACATTTTAGTGATTCATAAGCACCGCTTCAAAACAGAAATCCCCTCCAGCCTTTCTCTCAACTGCAAGCATTGTATCAAGTTATGCTCTTAAATTAGACCTATTACCTAATGAAAGTGTGCTGTATGGCATTGGGATACGTTTAACATGTTGCGATACCGTGTTAAACGTATCCTTTCAGAAAATCGGTATTCTGCATGCAGAACATAAGGAATAATTTACAATTTCTGTCGATATTCAAGCAAAACAACCGATTGCAAAGACAGCCTTGCGTGCACTCATTCACACAGGTACATTGCTACCTCACATGATCATTAACGTGGTGACGTAGAAGAACTGCAGTCTTGCATATTGTGTCAGAGAAGAATGCCGCATCTTTGTGGAATGCTCTACAACCTTTGGAAAACTCCTACTTAGAGGTTTAGGTGGAAAGCTTGTAAAAACACGTCCGGATGAGGTTCTAAGCGGCAGGTATTAGAGACCTTAAGCAGTTGACGTTTGTGAGCCACGGACGGCGACCGGAAGTTACTAGCGAATTTGTTTTTCCTACTGCGCATGTCATCACGTTCGTCTCTGGCAGCGCGGACGCCAGAACGGCATGTTTGAGGTTCTCTCCAGAACGTCCATCTTTAAAGACATCTAGGCAAGATATTCTGAATATTTTTGTTTATTTTTCGATCCTACTTTCAGATAAGGCTCAAAATATATCTTATCAATTTATTGTACAGGTTTGGAAATAGGAGTGGACTGAAAGACATGATCTACTGTTTGGCTCGTGAAATTAGAGCAAGTGATATTTTTAAGTCCACGAAGAAAAAACAGTTCAGCGAGCCCAAGTATGGCAGCAAATCGCCGATACTCTGTGTAGCCATGATACACCAACATCTAAAATATAGGAACATCTAAAGTATAGGAAAAAGTTAAGCAAATTTCAAAGAGTGCACTCTTTTGTGACCATTATAGACTGCTCGTTGATTTCTCCGTGCCTTGAAATTGGGTCAACAGTTCCATCTATAAATCCAAAGCATCTTTCTAATGCAGCTCCTTTGCGATGGATGGATGCTGCATGGGTCTCCGGGGAAGCAAGAGGAAGAACTTCATGGTTCCATTCGGTAATTCTGCAACCGTAGGCTTCATATAGATAATTTACAACAGCATTTGTTATCATGCATATTTCGGGAACCGGTATGCCAAATAATTGGATCATATCGCATACAAGGGTATGCTGTCCTTTTTGGAAGCATGCAAAGCCCTTCAATTTTAGAGAAAACAGTTCTCTGGGAGCATCTGGAGACCTCGGGTAATTGAAGAATGTAAGCCAGGAGTGGGATGTCGCTTTTCTCGATGCGAAACTAGTATTTGCACTCGGGCTCTTGAATGCTGTCAAAGTCAAGGCGATCGTATTCGTTGTAGGTAAATCCTGGATTTTTGGAGGTGTATTTTTCAAGTAAGAGAAGTAATTCTTCAGAAATGCGTCCTTGTTCAAAGCTTAAGAAAAGCACATCTCTGACGTCGTGTTTCCGCGGAAGCTTAACTTTTATTTTGGCGCCGCAAACCCCGTTTTCGACCCAGTTTCCCTGCGGAAGAGGACGCCGTCCGTGGCTCACGAACCTCTACTGCTTAAGGTCTCTATTATCAGTGATGGCGGCAGGTCGCCTCATTTGCCACAATGAAGAAATTCATCCCTGAAATTAGTAGGTACAGATACCCAGGGCCACAGTGTTGAAGTTCCCAAGAGTTCCAATCACCGCATGAGCGTGGATACAAAGAAGTGAGATCACTTTATTTACTTCATAATCAGTGGTCACCTCATTCAAGGCTTCCCTTTCGGGGAGAAACACCTGTAGCTTACAAGCAGAAAAGAGATCAGAGTTCGTGATGTCATTCGTTCAATGATACCACAGGGAGTAGTTGAACGATATACAGCGTTTTGTCAAGAAACAGGATTTGTACCCTTCAGCAAACGAACGATGCTGAGGATACTCTCCAAGTGCAGTGCACCTCTGCAAAAGTCCCTCCAAGGGCTCGACAATTATGCTGCAGATGATGCAAAAGCATTTGACACTCTAGCAGGTATTGTGGAGAACATCACCACTGATGTAGAGCTTGGTGCCAGGAAAGCAGAAGTTCTGGATGCTCTGAAAGCAGGAACGGTTTACCGCAAAGGAGAATACAAGGTGAGTGGTCACATGCAGCTGTGCAAAACTTGCTGTAATATAGCTGGTAACATTTTTGCTTTCTGGCAGAAAAGGAAACTAACACTGTACGGAAAAATTAACATCGTTAAAACACTCGGTC
>BLFK01000652.1:173675-175300 GCA_014634185.1 Astreopora myriophthalma | reverse complement strand
ACTGATGGTGGCTTGTAACCGCATAATAAAGATATGTGTTGTTGACCAACTTGGATGTCCATTATAATCGACTCTACCTCACTTGATTTAACTCGTAGGCGATATGACGGTATAGATTTACGAATGTACACCACAACACCACCGCCACCTTTCTTGCGATCCCTGCGATACATATTATAACCCCCGATGGCAAACTGTGAATCTGGAAATGATCTGTCAATTTTCGTTTCTTGAATTGACAGAATATCAAATGCCTCTATCCATTCCTGGACTTCGCTGAACTTTCCACTGAGACTATTAATATTAAGACTCCCAATAACACAGTACTTAGTAGCGTATTGACTCAAAGTTTCAAGAATTTCCGAATTATCTGTTTCCATACAATTACTTGAGTTTAATACATCCAAAGAAGAATTCGGAGACTCGAAAAATGAGTCATTAACCGTCGGTAAACTGCAGGCTGGGCATATCCACTGTTCGATTGAAGTTTTGAGCCTATGTGTGCGTTCCCGGCTCCTTTACAGCATCCAAGCATGTTCACTAACAGAGAAGGAGCTCGATACAATTGAGGTGATTTGGAATGGTTTTCTGAGGAAAATGGTGAAGGGTGGGTATCAACGCATAAATGCACCCACAAACAAGGAAAAACAAACAACAACTGATAAAGAGGTAGACTGGAGGTACAGGATCTCAAACGATAAATTGAGGGAGATAACTAACACACTCCCCATCCGCACCTTTTGCCAACGTCACCACATCAAATATCTGGGACACATCTGTAGACTAGGGAACAGGGCGATGCAGAAACAATTATTGTTTGATACAAGGACGCAAGACAAAGTATGGAAAAAAATGGAAAAACTGCTAGGTGTGGACAGGGCTCAAGTGAGAAGAGCCATGATGACAAAAACAGATCTGATGCGACTGGTGGATGCAAATCTAACCCCACCAGGAGCGCCCCAAGGCCAGACATGTGCCCAGCGGGAAATACGATGATGTTGATGATGATAAACGAATACTCCAACGGAGGACTAAAGATGATTGATTTTGATAGTATGATAATATCGCTTCGACTGGCATGGCTAAAAAGAATAGTTAGGTCAAATGATGGCACCTGGAAAAGATATCTGACATATCATCTAGAAAGCTTTAGCGGCCTTTTCTTGTTTCATAGCAATTATGATGTTACCATCCTTCCATTGAATATTTCTCTATTCTATCTAGAACTACTGCAGTGGTGGTCAGAATTTAGGGATACGTTCTCTTCATAAAAAGACTGCCATTATATTCTTTGGAAAAACAAAAACTCATTAATAATAAAACAGTTTATTATAAAAGTTGTTTCGAAGCTGGTGTAGTTCATATCAGCGATCTATCCTTTGATTTAAATAACAAAGATTCCTTTCCCCTAGTTTCTAACAGGATTTCTAAAACTAATTTTCTACTTTGGGCAGGTCTTCCACACTCCATTCCTTCCACTTTAAAAAATAGTACTCATAAATCAACAACAGGTGAACTTTCTCTAAAAATTGACGATAGTATATTTGATGTAACAAGGAAGAAATCGAAAGATTATTAGACTTTACTTGTAAGCAGAAAGGCTCTTTTTCCAACCACTGTAAACA
>BLFK01000652.1:131175-168675 GCA_014634185.1 Astreopora myriophthalma | reverse complement strand
TTCTTTGCAACTGCTATAATTGTTGCTGTCACTGCTGGCCTTGTTTATAATATCTGCAAGAATCATTTGCCTCTGGAGTTCTCATGAATCCTGTTGTATTTTCTTGCATGTATCAAAAAGATTATCATCAAAGTAATTGGCCACAGGCACCACTGTGACACTGTTTGTGGAGAAATGGAGATTCCTTGTCCCTTGGAGTCGAGTTGTTCTATTCAAAAGAAAATTCAGCAATTGCAAGAGCTCTTAGAGAGCAAGCCTTGCTGTTGAAGAACCTAAAGCAAAAACAGCACCTCTGTTTTATTTGTTCTCTGTTTTTGCATAGTAATTAGGTTGATTAGAACGTGGGTTCCAAGTTGTGCTAAAGATAAGCCACACCCCAATTTAGCATCAAATTTCTATGCAAAACGGTGTGGCTCATGCACAGGCTTCTTATATATAGGAAAGGACCAAGACGTATGTAGGAATTTAAAACAAGATGGCACAACCACCAGATGTCATTCAAACATGAGAACAAGTGGAATGACACTAAGCTCATCAAATATCTGTGGCAGCTGAAGGACAAGAATGTAGAATTTGCAGTTTGGGGGAAAACCCTGGTAAAGGCAAGAACATATACCAACCTGACCAAATGCTGTAGTTTGTGTATCACAGAGAAACTCTTTATCATATCTAACCCACAAATGGCGACCTTGATCAAACGCAATGAATTCCTATCAACTTGCAGACAGAAGAAAGTTCATACTTAGGTCTAATAGTCCAGGTGCCAATGACCAAAAAATGGTTGACTTGTTCTTGAAACTTTGCCCGATTACTAACATCCCCATGACAAACATTTTCAGATATGGAGCCAGCCCAAATTAGCTCCTGGAGTTTCGTGCTGTGCGTGTCCTAAATCATGACTGCATGAAAACTGCACGAAAAGGCTCAAACAAATAATCTGACAATTTTTTTTATTCTGGGGAAGTGCTTTGTGTTGGTTAAGAGACCAACAGGTTCTTTGTCACTCAGGGTGTTACGTGTAGCCACATGACCAGTCACATCACTAGTTATCTATTTTTCGAGGGACAAAAGGTCACTACTCTGACTTCAAGTTCTTGCAACTTTAATGATGTCCAAAAACTGACAACAATAATTCTGTAGCTTTTCCTATAATTTATTTGGCAAGAGCTCGGTATGACTTCCCTTTGTCCAAGGAATTAGATGTTTCCATGGTAATGGTATTTTCACAGATGTGCTTTTTCTAAATTTGGAATTTTTTGCATTGTTCATGATAATCTTTTCAGGGCTTTCTTCCTATCACATTTTAAGATCACTTCAGCATTAATTTAATGCTTTATACTAGTTTTTGAGCAATTTTGACATATAAATAGAAGGTACATTTGTATAGATTTTCCAGATGTTACAGCTGTAACGCAAGGAAGAACGAAAGGCTGAACGCAAGAAGATGTTGTTCTGGTTCTGAAGGAGGATGTTGGAGAGATGCTAAAACGAGCGAAAGAGAAAGATTCTGGGGTGTGCCACCTAGCAAAGGCTGCAAATATTATGAGAAGAGACATGTTAAGCGTGGACGGCCGTAGCCGCCCCAGTTAAATATAAAAAGACTAGATGCCACAGCTTGAATTCGTTGTTACTTAGATCAATGTACGATTCAACTGAAAGGATAAATGAAATTTACAAAGTTACAAGTGAAGTTTACATGAAATGCCACGCTGAAAATATACAAACAAACAAGACAAATACAAAACTGTGGTATAAAATTATAAAATTTCATTGAGTCCGATGTTATTCTGCTGGCAAAAACGACGCATCAACTTACTGCTGGCAAGACTAACAATTACACGTGGATATGGAACTTACTTATGGGTACTATCTATTTCTACAGACATAGCTAACAGTGTCACAGCAGGGTATGAACGGGAGGCAGTCGTGTGTCCATCCAAGCTGTGTAAAGGATTGTTTACTACAGCAGCAGTGGACAACATTGACCACAATACTAGTTTGACCACATCCCAAGACTCATTCCATGGCACTGCTATCTCTCTTGCCCAATGTACAATGTCTGAAGAAAAAGGAGAACATTGACACATTTGATCCCTCCCAGTGCAGGAGTTCTAAGAAAGTGGCTCAACTTCCACCATGCTACCGTGAAGCACCTCCTGTGACAGTACCTTCAACTGAACTTTGTGCTCCAAAGATATTCAGAAGGATTAAATTTCATCCAATCACATCAGATCGTGGAAAGGAAGAGGAGAAAGACTGATTAGAGAATGTAAATGAACTTCTCTGGAGGGAAGAATGCAACCAACATGTCTTGGGCAGCATGCAGTGCCTTGCAAGCTACCCCGACACTCCATCAGCTTGGGATCATCGCTCTCCTTTCTATGTTTGTAGAAAACGCCCATTTACTGGTGACGATCAAACATTCCGTGGATGTTATCAGGGCTGCAATGCACCATGTAAATCCAGCTCAGATTCCACTGATTGCCTTCGATCAGCCCTTGTTTGCGCTGGCCGAGCAGATCCAGTGGGGCTTTTCCAGTACTCACGGAGAAGACCACTTTGTAGTGATGCTTGGTGGGCTTCACATTGAAATGACAGCCTATAAAGCACTTGGAAAATGGATGAATGGTAGCAGGTGGATGGAGGTTCTTTCTATGGCAGGTGCAGCAACTCAAGGCATGGCTGTTTCGTTTATCACCGCAAGCCACCTCACAAGAACAAGACATGTGCATCAAGTAACAGCTGCCAGTCTTCACCTTCTACAGCAGAAGACCTACCAGGAATACACCTCCACGGTTACTATAAGTGATGGTCAAGAAGTGAACTTGTTTGATGAGTGGAAAGAAGAGACGTCAAAGAAGTTACCACTGTTTCTTTACTGGGATTGAGTTCTCCATTTAGAGATTTGCTGTCTGCAACTTGCCCGGGCTTTCAGAGATCTGATCAAGATTATCCCTTGGATGTTTGCACTGGACCAGACCAATCATGCAAGGTGCTTTTCTGTTCACATCCAGGATGTGTGAGCTTCCTGTCCAACATCGGGGTGTGTTCCAAAAGTTTTCTGATGGCTCATTCATGGTACACAAGACAGAGAGGCTATTCTTGGCCATCCCTTTAGATCAAGCCCAAAAGTGGCTGAATTCCAAAGTAAAGGGACAAGGAGGGGCAGTGGGATTAACAGAGATCCCTGCAGCACTGGGAAGATGGATGGGAGGTGGGTCAGAAGTTGCAGGGATGACCAAAGAGTTTCAAGAAGATTCGAGGCCAGCAGAAAAGTATCAACATCATGAACAAACAGCAGCTACACAAACCGCATTCGTGAAAGATGTCGTCAACACTCTCTCATCGTTCGAAGACCTAGGAGATCCTTTCAATGAAAAGAGTAAAGAGCTGATAGCGGTTCCCACAAAGGATGTCGCCGACAAGACCATTGTAAACACTGCACAATGTTGTCTCGATAAGGGAGGCCCAATTTAACACATTTGTTCAGGAATAGTTTATTGACAGGAGCAAGTCAGTGACTACGTTCATCACTTCAAGCGAGAAAGCAATGTTCAAGGACAAGGAAAAGATTGTAGTCCTCAAAGAGAAATGTGGCATCTTCTCTAGACTTTATATTCCATGGCAGAGTTGTGATGGAAATTAGGACAAGTTTTTCAACTCTGAAAACCAACTGTAGCCACCCTCCGTTTCTCACATGGGTCAGCTAAGAGAAGGACAGAAGGCAGATCTTGTCAAAAGACAGAGACAGCCAACTCCAGATGCAGTCATATTGGATTGTACAGTCATCCTCCAGATGCTGTCCCCACGAACAGTATGTACTTTTGAACCACTTTTGTCCAGAAATGCATGCAATCGCAAAAATAACAAATATAACAACTGTGCAAAAAAACACCGAAAATAACAATTACAGCAAAAATAGCGGAAATAAATCAAGCGAGCGACACTGGCAAATATAACAAATCCCTTCCCCTGCTCTCTTTCAATGATTTGTTATATTTGCTAGTGTCACTCCCTTGATTTGTTATTTTCGTTATTTTTGCTATAATCGTTATTTTCGGTGTGTATTTTCGTACAGTTGTTATATTTGTTATTTTTGCGATTGCGTGTATTTCTGGACATAAGTGTTTTGAAGGGTACTGCAAAACTGTGTTTGGTCCCTACATTGCGAGACAACTCCAGTCTGTGAAGTGAGTAGATCTGGTGTGGGACATCTATCGAGAGGGCTCACTGAAGAAAGCAACACACGAAAGAAGAGGCACGGGTCAACACCATCAAGTCACAATGTCAATGTGAATCCCCAGACTGGAAAGGCTTCCATCAAAATGACAAAAATAAGAATGAGCTGTTTCTACTATTAGCAAGCTATGCTGTATCAGTGGTGATACCAGGTGACAAGGAGCTGTATGCCACTTCTGGAGAGGCTGTCTTGTCATCCACCAACAGAATGAACCTGACTAACCTAGCACCATGCAGCCATGGGGAGGCAGACACACGACTGATGGTACACGTCTTGGATGCCAGCCTCCGTGGTCATCAAAGAACAATGTTTAGGACTAATGACACAGACGTGGTTGTTTTAGCTGTATCCATTGCAAACACCATCCTAGCAGAGGAACTATGGGTTGCATATGGTACAGGAAAACACCTGCAGAGCATTGCTGTCCATACCATTACCTCAGCATTATGGTGCTAGAGAGCTTCAATTTTGCCCATGTTCCACCTCCTTACTGGATGTGACACAGTTTCCTTCTTCACGCGCAGAGGCAAGAAGACAGCATGGGACATCTCGGGTGTATTCCCGAGCTTACAGCTACACTGCTAACCCTACCTTTGTTACCTGAAGTGGTGGATGATGCTTGCTTGACTGTGATTGAGCGTTTCATCATTCTCCTTTACGGCTGCACAAGTAATCTGATTAGAGAAATACCCAACACGAGTAACTGGCAGAATCTCTGCAGCCTAAATATGACAAAAGTACATTTTGCAACTACTTGAGGAACTGTTTCAGTGAGTAGCAGGATGAAGCCAATCAATGTTGAAAGAGTTTTGATTAAATGGCACCAAAAATTGGAACTGGGTTGTTGTCTCTATTCATGAACACGCACCAATTTATATATAGTCTATACTGCAATCAAGTATTTGTTATGCTTTTGGATTTGTCCTTAGTCTTTATAAGAGTAAAACATCACAAGTAATGATGGCCTGGTAAAATTACCACATTAAATATTGTATTTGTTGAAACATACTGTATGTATAGAGATCGGCTATTTGTCTGAGCCTTGTTTTCATGCAGTCATGTTTTGGGACATATGGAGCACAAACGTCCAGCAGCCAAATGAGGCTGGCTCCTTACCTCGAAATGTTTCTCTTGGAGATGTAAGTAATCTGGCAAAAATTCATACTTTCCCCACAAAACTCAAATTATTTGATTCATTCATTTATTAACAGCTGGACCTTTGAGGACAAGTCACGTGACTGACAGGCCACATGCTGACACAACCACATTTCAACGTCAAAAGTGTAGTTGTATATAGAAACTACACTACGAAATACGATTATTTTTCTGAGCCTCGTTTTCATTGCACTGATTTGGGACATGCACAGCTCAAAGCTCCAGTAGTTAATTTGGGCTCGCTCCATATCTGAAAATGTTGGTCACAGGGGTGTAAGTAATCTGGAAAATTTTCATGCTTTTATCAAAAAGCAAACAATGTTGGCTGTTAGCAGCTGGACTATAACTAGTCAGACATTGAGCAGCCAGTCATAAGCATGAGCATTCAAATTTTTAAGCTCCCATTTCAACGATCTAAAGTTACGGTCTAGCTGCATTCAGTGTATATGGAGATGAGTTGGTCAACTTTACATTGATCTATGAAAGAGAACTGTATTAAAATTCATATGCGCTCATACTGAGTAGTCTACCTACAGATAGACAGATATATCTGACTGAATTTGCAAGAACATGCCGGCGAGATTTGCGCTCTCCTGTGGCTTAAACTTGAGGAGGGTACCTGTCAAGGGCTGCACTGTGAAATACAGCAGGTCAGGGCTAACTTCTGGTGGCTGAATTGCAATTGTCAATTAAAAGAACCACTTGTTATGGGTGATTGATTGGGCCATCGACTGTAGTTCACTATTGGCCAGCGATAAAGTTAGCAGGGAGTCAAGAAATTTTACACAACCTTAAGGTAATCAAATTCATATGAACTTGCCCCTAGGAAAAGATCTCTCCATCAGTAAAATGTGTAACTACTGCTATTTTTCAAGGGCAAAACTCAGTTACCGGTTATTTGCTGTATTCTTTCTTCAGGTGTTACTCTTGTCTGCCTCTGAGGAAGAGCTGAGCAGTGATGGTCAACTTCATGTCTGTGCCTACAGCAAAGCATTGACATTTTATGTACCAGTAAGGCACAGTTCATTATTTATAAGGATGACCGCATCAGAAAAAAAACCAAACAGGCTTTCAAACATTTGCTTTCCGGAATGAGGGGCTTTGTGCTTTTTTCTTGAACAAAGTGACAGGGTTTTAAAAACATGTCGACTCAAACTGAAAACTGAGGCAGAAATGTGACAGTTGTTTGGGAAGAACAACATGTGGAACCTATATTCATAATGAAATTCACCCGACAAATTGGAACACATTCAAATCAAATAAATACTGCAGCAATTTTTGTTACATAAATGCAGGGAAAATTCGCACTGAAGCTCACGCTTTGCAACTGAACATGCAAGAATTTTGACAGGTCACGAAGGAATATCAAAATGACACAAATATTCTTTGTCAGCTGCTATTTAGTTGTTATCCCTTTACATTTCGAAGGATGAACAAGGATTTTAAATACTTTCAAAGTGAACTCTGACAATTGTAAAATTAGACCTTTGGACTTTGCCAGACTGTACCAAACACAACATGCGTTGAGGACCTCATATTATGAAAGAACTCTTACATGCTTAACTAGAGCGCCCTACAGTATTTTTCCTTCAAAAGCTGGGAAAAGCATGATGAGGCACTGTGAATTCAGCGAATTTGATCACCTTTGTTGCACATCTTCGACTCCAATAGGACTTTACTTTATGGGACATTTCACTTGAATATTGAAGAATAATTTTCTGTCACTCACCATGGTACCACGAGTCTGCCAGCCAAGTTCTGTTTATTTCACGCAAAAAAGGGCTAAAAGAATAGCTTATTTGCCTCAGGAATAACTTTTATTGAACGCGAAAAAAAAAATGTATTAAAAGTTGACAAGCTGTGGTATTAAATCTGTTCATTAAAGCAACTGAGCTATCTGTGTAGTCTTTCAGATGCCTAGCGCCTTCTGCTAGGATATTTCCACCGATCAAACAATCAAACTAATTTCATTCATCAGAATCTTCGTCCAAAGATCCAGAAGCGGAAACATATGCCTTGAAAGTTTTAATTTTCTCATGCATAATTTCGAGTCATTGATCTATCTTGGCCAGGTCTTTGGCAAAAGCCTTTCTTCCTCAGAAAAATGAGGAAAATATAATGCCAATGTGGTTGCAAGGTGCTGAAAACAGAGACAGTTTTTTCTTGCAATTCCAATGCCCTCATCAATTTCAACTCACCACCGTCATCAACCACTCTGGAGACCACTACTATGAAGACTTCTTTGGCTTGACATAACAACTTCAGAGGATCTCTTGTTCTAGTCTGCTGGGTGTCGATTTTGCGTTGTTTGGCGTTATTCACATCGTCACGTTTTCGTTTCCATTTGCGCCTAACTTCCGCAATTTCAAGGCTGAATTTGTGCTGATCAGCCAGCTTCTTTTGGGTTTCTAAGATCTCTTTCTTCAAGGACTGAATCTTGTCTTTCAGATCGGAGCTTGTTGTCAATGTTTCCTGAGAATAACTTTTCCTTTGCCCAGGATTTTAACTTCACCCTTGAGGCCTAATACAGTCCTTCCTTTTGGTGCATTAATGACCCGTGAATCTGTCCAAGTTGATTTAAGTTGGGGTCAGTCTCTTTAATTGCAGAGATGCATGTTGTTGCATCTTGAGGCCATGATGGATTTGGCACAGTTACTTTTTTTCTTGTCTGACATTTCCATCATTTTGGCGACCAGGACACTCAAACTGTCCAAAAGCTCTTTTCTTTTCCATCTTTCACTCCCTTCTTTGGTCCAATAGGCTTGAAACAGAGTCAGCAAATGACGATTGGTGGACTCATAGGCTTGTGCGAGAAGGCTGTTAAAAACTCCTACCATGGAAATCTCAGATGTAGAATAAAATCATTTCCATGGTACATCCAGATCTGCAGGTTCTGGGGTCAAAACCAGGGATAAACTACCACTCTGAAATATTAGCTTGGTCTGCAGTGTTCAGCGGGAGTTCTCTTTCTGAGGTTGTGTACTAGGGGAGGCCTCTTTAGCTGGCTGACGGAGCCTCTCAAAGTGTAAAACAAGTGTACGTTTGTGTCCTGGTAGCACAATCCCCACGTTTCTCAAATTCTTCCTCAGACAAAGTAATTACAGTCTCCAGATCATCCAATCCAGCTTCATGAGAATTATCGAGGTACTGAGACAAATTAAAATGGCTCAAAAATGTTTCAAGGCTTTCTTCCATTGCAGTTTGCTGTTGACTTCACATGCATGCTATATTTATTATGAGTTCAATTCCCGCAACAGATCTATAAAAAGCGTCAACATGTGCGGAAAACATGGTTGTCAAACTTTACATAAAAGTTTGAAAGAATGCAGATAGCGGTTCGTATGATTGGTCTCTTGACTGTTGCCAAAGTGAACATTTAGGGAAATGCTTTCTGATAGTATCAACTTTGAAAGTTTGACAACCAATCATGCAAAGTCTGATATCCTAATAGAACATGTTTTGGCAGTACGTGTTAAAAATTTGTTGGGTTTGATCGACAACAAGGAGGGATTTGCTTGATGTCACGCAAAGCGAAAGTTTTCTGAAGGCAGTTTAAAAACAACATAAGGTTGTAAATGTTTTCCCGTATTCCTAAGTGCTACTTAACAGCGATCAATCGCACATTTATGAAATCAGTTAAGACGTCTAGTGGTAGTTTCTGGTACTATGAGGAAACGTTTCAGCATAGAGATGATCATTCTTAGCATAGCAATACTCGTAGAAATGTGTTTTGGGGAGCTTTGACGACTTTTTCTGCGGTTTTGGCAGTGCAGAAATGTTGAGCATTCTGCACTAATGACCCCATTAAAGAAAGCTGGGAGCTCTTTGACAAGTAAAGATACCAGGCCAACTCGCTCTGCCATTAGGAAAAAGAGCAAAATTGAAGAAACCTCTGAGGGCAGTTACTTAAGAAAATGATTACAGGAACTTGGGGTGCCGGAGTGCCAACATGGAATTTCTAGTTAATGAATTTCAGAGATATAGTCTGCAAAAGCAGCCGAATTAGCAGAAAGTGAATAGCTACAAGGGTATTTTGGAAGTGCTTAAACTCTTGGTTGTTATGGAAAGCCCAAACAGTTTTGAAGAAGCATTCGAAACCTATGAAGCCTCTGATGGAAGTCATCACACAGAATATTTGCTGCGGTGGTTACTTTTGGACCACAACAAAGCAAGTGATATTGTCGATGAAAACAGGGGCCTTAAACTTAATGCTAGCAACATGACTGCAATTTTAGAGTCGATGGGTACTGAATGGCATTGCAAATGTCCACATGTGCTCCTTGGCATAACTAAATCAAACTCTGAACTAGAAAATCTTGGTTTGGGTGCAAACAGTGTTCACAGTGCTAGTAAAGTGATAGTGAACGGAGTGCAAGAATGCGAGAATGCAAAACTAGCAGCAAAAGACATGGTCGATTTGAGAATTGCTTCTAAAGTGAAGCAGCTTTTCCAAGAAACTGCCTCCATGAAAGTTCTTCATGCCAAAAAGAGAAATACTTGAAGGAATTGGAAGACAAGATTGAGAATTCAGGAAAAGCAAAGGAAATGCTCTGTAATCTCCAACTTGGCAAAACTAAATATTCACAACAGAGATTGCAGCAGATGCAGAAAAGAACAGCTACCAAACTTCTTGAAAAAATCAGAGTGAAAAGAAGATGCCTGGGAGCAGGCACTCATGAAAAAGTTGATGAGGCTTATGAAGAGTTTATCGCAAAAGCTATCAAATCAAAGGCAATGTATCAAAGTCGATGCAAAGACACTGTAATGTTCACTAACAGAAGGCTAAGGTCCGGGATTCGTTAAACATTGCGAACTGTCACCTAGAAAAATGCAGAAAAGCACTGATTTCATCAGCAATAATTGCTTGGAATCATTTGAGGCCATGAAATAAAAGAAGAATACAAAGCGCAAAGCACACGGGGCATGGTTTATTTTGCACTGTACTAAAAGGCCACAAAAGACAGAAGATCAAATGAATGAAAACACCAATTACCAACATTCGCATGTTCGTAACATAAAGGCCACTTTTTACGACTCATCCACTCCCAACAATGTCCGCGAACTAAATTTTATGCGCTCAATATATTAATATAGTGTATTTGAGGCCAGGAACCTCGGAGGATTTCGCTCTAAGCAGAAACTCATTCCAACCTTGTGTGCTGAAGAAGAAGCTCAAAAACTCACTAAATATGACTGGCCAGAAAGTGAAATATATGTCACGCCCTCAGACTATCATTTTTTACGCAAAAACCAGTTGCTATTGACAAGGGAGAAAAATTGTTCACGGAAAAGGATAGAGACTTTGTTATTTGATCCAAAGCATATGCTGACTCATCAGGAAACACCTGGGCTAATGAAACAGAAAGGTTACGGCTGCTTTTTCCTGATGATTTTGAGGCTAAAGATCTAGGAAATTCTTATTCTAAATATTGTTGATCACTATGTGCTGCTGTCCAAGATGGATGTCTTCTTGTGTGCTGACATGACGGAAGGTGACATACTTAAGGTAACAGGGGATAATAATTGCAAGCATTGTTCGTAAAATAATCGACTACAGCATTTAATAAGATCAGGGGAAATATAATTGCAATGGACCATTAACTGTCATCTCTGTTCTGAATTCGAGAAAATGAAAGGAAATAAACTGATTAAAAAACAGAAAGATCTTACAGGAACTGCAGCTGCAACTTTGTCCCAAGGAAATGTCAAAAAACTTCTTTGGGAAGACTTCACGAAAGATGTTATTCCAAAAGCCAACTTTATCCTTGACAATATTGCTAAGCTCAAACGGCCCCCTGTAAAACCTAATTGGGCAGATTTAACTGATGCCAGACCGGGCGTAGCTGTATCAAATTTTGAGGTGAAATTTCAGGGTGCCGAGTTAGCCTGCATGCACAAAAGCTATTGCCGTGTTTGTGTCCATCGTTGTCATTAAAACAGTGGGCAAAACAATGCAGATGATTTGCTTTAAAAAATGAAGCTGACAACTTTTTTTTCAACAAGAGTAATCTGAAGGAACATCAGTCTGCGACTCACAATAAGAAATCATGTGTCCCTGGAAGTGCATACACTGAGGAAATTCTAAGATTCACCAAATCCCATTAAAAAATTGGTGAGCTCTTTATGGAGTACTTGTACAGCGACTGCTCTACCACGATCACTGAACCTTGTTCTTTTTATTCTAACCAAGGATGGACAGGTCCTGTGCCCATGAAACGTATTGCACCTCCTGTGCCAGATCCTGAAAATCCCACCCACTTTAAATCGGTCAATGAGACACCAACTACCACAAAAACTGGGCAGCCTTGATGGCAGATGATTTTCAACCATGTGCAAACTTAAAGAAAATGTTTAGTGAAGGTATTCTATCAATGGAAGAAGAGATCTAGTAGTTTTCAGGGAAATTTGCCATGGAGCCAAATTTGATCAAGGCAAACATTGCCCATTTAGAAGATCTTAAAAAACAAAGCAGCATTCAAACAAGGGGGTGTGCACAGAACAAAAACGTATAATGGTGTCCAAAACGTTTGAAGGATATGCCTGGCACGATCTCAAACAATCTGGAGATTTAAAAACGTTGCTTGTGTCTGAGCTAAATAAATACCATAAAATAAGTTCTTGGGCAGCATCATGAAAGCTGAAAAGATAAGGACAGTGTCTTTGCATGTGTTTCACTGGAACGATAGTCAAAAGGAAGAGACAAATGAGTCTGCTGACAAGGACGTGAAGAAAGGTGAAACTTAGTTCAGGTTGCTATAGCAGAACCTGATCAGGGTTTTCCCTCACAATTTTCCTTTGAGAGTTCCTAGGACTCCATTAGCCTAAGGCTGTGAGTCCCAGAGCTTAAAGAGGCTTTACCAGAATGCCTCACAATGAAACAGTTCCCAAGTGTCTACAAGTTCTAAGATGGATCCCTGTTTGAAAAGATCGAAAAGCAAGCTTGAGAACTATTCAATGTGCATTTTTCAAATGTTTGCCCGTTAGATAAATGCCTGTAACCAAAACTATTTTGGGTTAAAGCCAAAACAGCCAAAAAAGAAAACCATTTCTTTGTGAGTGACTGTCGATTCTCAATCTTCTCAGAGGATGGCTTTTAAGATAATAGTCCCTAGCTGTAAAACAAACACAGATAACGGAGCCATTACTCAGTTACAATGCCTACCTTATTGTAGGAAATTAATGCTTCATGAAAGCAACATGAATTTTAAGCATTTGTGTTCATTTTAGTTAATTTTTAAGCATTGAATTGCATGCTTTTAAATATCTTAAAGCCTCAGTTTCAGTGACCTTAAATCTCATCATTTATCCTCTGCATCTAGTCCAGTAAACCCATAATACATGGGATAAAAAGCTTTCCTTTTCTAGCACCCTCAATTTCAATACTTCACAACAATATGATTAGGAGAGAGACAAACTTTCACAAAGTTTTTTTGGTGTTAGTTATATTCAACTGATTTCATCCATTTTAAAACTTTACCCCTTCTTTTGCATTTATTTTCTTTTCTGGTAAGAAATTAATGCAATCAAATTAATTTCCATAATAACTTAACAAGGGTGTGAATATCCTATAAGGAAGATATTCCTGGCTTGTTGTGAAATACAGTAAATACCTGAGGCAGTAGTTATAACGGCAGTGTTCACATATCACAGGCAAAAGTTCGCAAATGTTGCAGTCATCAAATGCACACTGTATGCCACTTATTGGTTCTACTTTTGACACACTTTCCTGTAAAGAAAAAGACAATTGATCATGTATTGTTTTGAAAGCATCAAATATTTCCATAACAGGAAACTTTCTACCATCACCTTGTACAATGAAAAAAGAACTGCTGTAACACCATGACCAGCTTAGTACCGACATAGTACCATTAAATTGTGAAATGATCACTATTGCACCAAAATGCTGACTTTGGAAGTGGAGGAATTGAGCGACCACTGGGAGAATGCAAGACATTTGTAATTCTGATGTTAATGTACAATGTTGCAATAGTCTTTGCAGATAAAGTTATGACTGAGGCTAACAGAATGATATTTGATTTTATTTTGAAAGGGAAAGACAAGGTCAAATACACATTGATGATTAGCGATATCGAAAATGGACAGCTCAAAGCTTCCCCCTTAGAATCCATTGTTATGATACAAAGAATAATGTGATGTAAGACATTTGTGGAAGAGGAACCAAGTAACCGAAATTTTTTGTCACATCTTAAACTAGCTGGAGATCAACTTATTCTGGATTCTGGGTTGGAATTTTGATGAGGACAAAAACTCCATCAATATACACAAGTATTATAAGGAATGTTTGAAAATCTTTTCACTGTGTTCTGCAGTTACTAAAAATAACGAATTCTAGCTCACGCATGGGCACACTGTTAGATTTTCTTTTTCAACGGAAATGTAAAATTGCAAAAACGAATAAGTTGCCTTGCTCCCATTTTTTCAAATGGTGTGACTGCTTCCCAGAGTAACCAGTAATATCTGCTCGGAACTTGCATATAACATAAAATAATCTCTATTCACACTTGCTTGTGTGGTAATGTGTTTCTCTAGTCTGTTTTTTTTTTTAATGTGTGTATGAGTAAGTGAGGGAAAGGGGGGAGAGTGAGACAAAATACCTGACGCTGGAAGAGAAAACTCGCCAAAATCAACACAGATCAACCCAAGTAGCGACCTCAAACCCAGGCTCTCTCTTTTCCTCCCTTATCATCGAAAAAGAGACCCCGGTTAAACCTGGTCATGTTACCACCCAAGATCTGGGTGGTAAAAAAAAATTGAATGCCAGGGAAGGGGTCGTAAAGTCCAAAAATTGTAATTGTGACTGATTGTACTGTAGAGAAAGGAAAATTAAAAAGTGCGGTGTTGCCCAAACCATACTTTTCGCAAAATAAGTGAATGAATGAGTGAGAAGAATGAGTGAGCAAAAGAAAATCTCACCAAAAAAGTTTGTCCACAGTGGTTATTCTTCTGTCAAGCACCTGCAGGCTTTGCAATGCTATTTGCAACAAAGATCACTGCTACAATTTATACTGCTGAGGTGTTAAATCAAACATTGCTCCCGTGAGGAGAGTTTCCGCACTTAGTGTGCAGGCTATGTGTTAGGGGGCTTACAAATGTGAAAATGCTCCAGGAAACGATCACAGCCGGGTAGTCAAGCCAAATTTGAAAGACAAATGGAAAGATTTAAATGATGTATTGAAATATCACCTTCTGCCCAATGGACCATCAAGAGTCTAAAAAGCGCTGATGTGACATCAAGCCACCAAGGGCTGGACTTTTCCTCAACTTCACCTAATCCTCAGCCTTTGAGTGAGTGAGTTTCATGTTTAAGTTTACATGTATCTTCGTTAACTTCTGTATGAAAAACACCCATAAAGACAGATGGAGAAATTAAGGTGGATTCGCGATTGTGAGCAACGACAAATGGCAGGCTGCTGCTTCATGTCAGAGAACAATGAAAGTGGTCTTATTTTGGATAATTTTTTGCTTTTCAGTACTTGCCCAGTAGCTGTGACTGACAGCCAAGAAATAAGCCTAAATCAAATAAAGTTGATTGATTCATAGAAAACGGCAAATTTCAGCCCGCCGTTTGCTGTTTGTTGTTAACGGAAATCTTAACCTCTCTGTTAAGTTTCCTGTTTATGGCAACATCAGCATACGTCTGGCCAACACTTGCAAAACTTTACTATGGTAAACACTTAACAACAAAATCATATTTTTTCAGTACAGTGAGAATCAATTAGCTTGCAATCTTCACCGCAGATATTTAATTAAGTTTACTGTTTCAACTCACTTGTGCTATTAAGCTTGTTATATACCTACAGGACTTATTAAAGTGGCCTGATGGAACGATGTTTGTTATGGGAACCGGTGATTCAATATTCATCAGTGTTGTTATACTGAGTTGACTCCTGAAATAAATTCAGCGTTTTATAATAATTCTCTATCCGATTTATTTTAGTCCTTAAAATCAAACACTATGAAGCTGTTCTTGGTCAATCTTTTTCAAAAGAAAAATTGTCTGACAGTGAGGGAAAGAAAGTCTGAAGGCGAGGGTCTTGAAAGGGGAGGGGTGGGGGGAGGTACCATTGACATTTCCCAGCTATCATTTTGTAATATCACTTCCCGATGTGCCAATACCCACTGATTACGCTAACAAAACACTTATGCCATACCCATCTTGGCTTTTTTTCCAATTCAAATCCCTGTCCCAGTGACCTCAACCCCATTTTCCATGGGGAAAAACAGGCCCATACCAGTTCCTGTTTCACCCCTTCTGGCTTTAGCCAGTGCAAAATCTGTACGAGTGACTCTTAGGGGTGAAAGGGTCAAATGAAATATTTCTTGGTGCTGTCACTTGTGCAACAACAAACTTATTAATTTTCTAGGATAATGCTCAGTTGGGAAGTGCCTGTGTTAAACTATTACAGGCAACATAGCCTGGCAATCCACAGGTCATTGCTGAAGTAGTGTCTCCAATTCCAGAGGCCTACAGTTAGTTAAAGGCAATTGTTTTCAAGTGTGTAGATGAACAAATGAAAGCTATGCATCACAGATCTGAAAATTCAGTTTTAAGAAAGCATGTCTATGTCAGCTTGAGCAGTTTTTCATGGAAAGAAATGTTTGTGGAGATGGAAAAGAACTGTCCCACTACATTACAGTTTCTGGTGACACTTGCAAATGGAAATGTGGATGCCCCAGATGAAAAGAAAGTGCCCCTAATATGTCCACTATATGTTGTGCCAATGTTTTTGAGAGTGCCAGAATTATCCTGTTTGCAGAGACTGACTACTATCCTGCTTGCTGAGGGAGGTGCCAGCAAAATGGTAAGTTCTACTTTCAAAATGAATGTCTCATAATCAATGTAAGACTTAACCTAGGATTAACGACCTTTAATTAAGTGATTGATGACTGTAATATTGAATAAAAGGTTTGGTAGCCACTTTAAAAGGTTTGCAAAAGTTTCACACAGAAAAACATTGCAAAAATGGCGCCACATAATGAGACCTTACATTCCATTACATGTACTTTCCAATGACCATTGCAAACTCTGCCTTTGAACCTGGTTCTCCCTATCATGAGTCACAGGAACACTTGCTTAATAACCAATCAATTTCATGTCCTGAAGCTTCTGGCACGTCTATGAACAATTCTATCAAAATCATTACTGAATTGTACTACATTTAGGCAATGAAGAGGTTTCAGGTTTCAAAAGCTTGGTTTGTGTTTGGATCCTTCCCTGAAATATGACATCCTTGATGAGATAGGAAACCACTTTCGCTCCCAAGCAACTCAAATCATCCCACATGGACGAGAATTTTGTGTGGTTCTAGACAACACTGACTGGGAAATAAAAGTGCATGACTTGCACCAGGAAGATCCGAACATCAGTGAACATGCTGTGGTAAGCACTTTTTTGATAGAGTGAAGTCAAGTCATTTACCAGATAGTGGCCCTAAAAATGATGCCAATGCAACAGCCACTGACATTTCACTTATTGCGTGATGAGGGGCTAAAGGAAGTTGCAGGTCGTTATTGCATTGATGCTGCTCGTATCTTTGTTGAGTTCTTTCCAGCTCTAAATTTCTTGGTTGATTTGGTGCCAAAGCATATTCCTCATAAATACAGGGAATTAATGAAAGAAAGATCATCTATCATCATGCTGCCTGTGCTTATGAAAGATGAAGAGAAATATGCAGACTGCGTAGATGTCATGGATGCAATGGAGGACTGGATTCATGAAATCAACACCAAGGCTAAGAATCTCCCCTCACCAGCTCCTTCACCCCCTATGCCACAGATAAATGTACCAGCAGGGCCTGACCAGCCAGCATCCCATGCACCCCGTGTACCTGACCAGCAGATCCCCTTAAAGGAGTGAAGGTTCCTTGCATCGGTGACCAGCTCACCAGGATCAGATTTGCTGATGCCAAGGACTTAAGGGTTGGTGCACATACCAGCAAAGATAGGTTGGACCATCTCTACCCCTTTTGCATTGCCAGTTAGCATACAAAGAGGAGTTTTCTAAAGGTACGACACACTTCATTAGTCTAATGTCTTGGAGAAACAACGATGAGTTCTTGCAATAATGACTGAAAAATAACGACAGTACAATTTCATCATCCAGGTCATCCTGAGAAGGGTTGTCGTTGGTGACTGTCAGACGTTTCAACAACCTAAGCGAAACTCATCTTTAGAGTCAGGGGTTCAGTTGACTCTGAAGATGTCCTCATGTAAGTAGTCAACAACAGTCTTCCTCAAGAGAACACTCGCATGAACAATCAAACTTCATCAATGTACCATTTACAATTGAATCTAAAACTAAAATGACAAATCTTGTAGCATGATTACCGGTAGTTATCAAGTGGACAAATAATAAGTTCTAATGAGTGAAATCAAAGCATTCATTCAAGGCACATGTAAACTCCGTTAAACACCAACAAATATCAAAAGCATGGCACACATGACCTTTAATTTTAACTTTTAATTTCTGAGAGCCACTGACAAGAAATGCATCAAGTCACTGTCATGGGTGAAATTGTCAGTGCAAGAAGTCAACAATAATAATTCACGTGAGTCCTGTACTATTTTCAAAACAATGTTTTATTAGTGGATCTATCTATAATCTAGCCTGCAATCAGCAGACGTATTTCCGGTTGTCGCTTCTCTCCCTCCGGAGGGAGAGAAGCAAAGACTGGAAATACGTCTGCTGGTCGCAGGCTATCTATAATGCTGCCAATTTTTTTTTGGCTAGGACAGCCAGGTGAGTGAGCACGCACCTATAAATCCATAAAATTGTCCATGTCTGTCAGGGAACTAACTAAAATGAACAGCCATTGCTGGACTGGTTACCTAAACATTCCCAGGAAACCTACTGTTGTCCTCCTTACAAAGTCTGTATTGGCTTCTGCAACTTACATTCCATGCATCAATAATGGGGGAAAAAACACATACAAAATTCAAAATGCAGTAATCAAAATGGTCAATCTTCATAGACTAGCCCAGATTTACTTAAGTCTTTTGATACATTGCATATAATATGAAGACTGGATTTCTATTGGTATTCACAAACTGGACCTAATCAATTTGTTTTTCATTTATGTTTTCATCGATTATTTGTGACGTTTGCAGACTCACATTTTGCTGTACATTTCGGCACGTACAGTTGGCTTTCAAGGATTTGTACAGTAGATTTGTAAGGGTACATCTACTAGAAAGGAGGGCACACTGCAGTACTTCCGGGAGAAACTGCAAAGGAAGAATGGATCTTAAACACTATGAGGGATGTGAACAGTTTTTTTTCTAAGTGTTAGCAGGTATATACAATAATTAAAAGAGTTATCACATTACTTCAGAAGACTTTCCATAGTCAGTATGGTATCAGGTATAAAATATTCAGTATATAATGTTATTTCATTTTCTTTCCTAAATGCATTTGAAGGTGCTATACTGTAGAGGCAGGCATGACATTCTTTGGAATCAATGATGTCAGATACACCCACAAAGAACAGGCCAAACTATGCCTTTGTTTCACAACAAGAGTACAAGGAGAAGTACTAAAGGGAAACACTGGACAAATTCATAGAAGAATTTGTTACTGGAGATGACTCAGCAAGTACCAGGTTCTGTGACTGAAACTGAAAATGGGATTAATGCCAACAGCCAGTCACCCCAACCAGACAGGGTCAGAATGCACAGCAGGAACATTCTCCTTCACCCCTCTCCAACTGATAGTCGCAATACTGGTGCATATGTTGCGTGGCCGCGGCCTGGATACCACAATATAAAAGAAAAGATGTGCATGCACTGTGCCTCTTCGTTTCGTGGCACGTTTTGGCCCACCACGTTTTCTTCTGTTTCTCTGCTCATTGGGAGTGTTTTCCTTCATTTACTGTGGTTTTAATGTCAGATATGTCTGGCGAAACCTCAGCTCCGCGGACATTCACAAAGACACTGAAGCCAGTGCTGGCAGTGTTGCGGTCCATGGGTATCCGGGTTGTGATCTACATAGACGACATGTTATTACTACACCAACAGAGCAAGGTGCTGCAGGAAATCTTTGCTCAAGTGGTAGACTTACTGGAAAAGCTGGACTTTCTGGTGAAGAAGGAGAAGTGCTCCCCCATTCCTTGCCAACGTCTAATCTTCCTCGGAGCTGCCCCAGGCTCCACAACGATTACCCTGTCCCTCCCTCAACCAAAACTTACCTCCATTGTGGATACCTGCCATCACCTCCTTGCTCAAAGGAGTGGCTCAGTGAGGACTCTGTCCACGTTAATTGGACAAATGAGCCATGCATCACAAACAGGGATCCTGGTTGCACCACTTCATTACAGAGGTCTTCAACACCTATACCTGCAAGCAGTGTTACAACATGGGTAGGCAAGGAAAGTGATAGTGCCCTTAACCTCCCAGGCACACAAAGACCTAGAGTGGTGGGTCTCAGAGAGCAGCTGCCATCTAAATGGCTGTCCAATTCAGCTTCCTCCCATCGATCTCACAGTTTGGAGCGATGCCTCGAAAAAGGGCTGGGGTGCAGCCTACCAGGGGATTTCCACCGGGGGCCATTGGAGTGTGGAAGAAGCGCAGTGGCACATCAATGTCTTGGAGCTACGAGCAGCAACATTGGCTCTGAAAGCACTTCTGCAGTCCCAAGAGGCTCAACATCCTCTGCTCAAACACATTCACTTGAGAATAGACAACACCACAGCGGTGGTGTACATCAACAAGAGAGGGGGCACGCGCTCCCCTGCTCTGACTGCACAAGCCCTAGAGTTGTGGGCAGTAGCCTTGACAGCAGGAGTATCATTGACAGCTCAGCATATTCCAGGCATTCAAAATGTGGTAGCAGACACAACCTCCAGGCAGATTGAGACCAGAACAGAACGGACATTGGACAGGAAGATCTTCCGGTCCATTTGTCAGAGATTCTACACACCAGAAGTGGACCTCTTTGCATCCCGTTTAAACCACCAATTACCCAAGTATGTCTCGAGGTACCCAGATCCAGGGGCTCTGGCTGTGGATGCATTCCTCCTGGACCGGAGCAAATGGACTTGTTTAATCCATCCTCCTGTAGTCCTTCTGCCTCTGGTATTGAGGAAGATCAAAGAGGATTAGGCAACTGCGGTCCTCCTAATTTCTCCGAACTGGACCGGACAGCCATGGGTTCCAGACCTCATTCAGATGCTGGTGGATCGCCCACTGCCTTAAACACCCCTTTTATGAAAAGGGTGTTTAGGATTAAACCCCCTAAACCTAGATACTGCTCTACCTGGAACGTTAAGACTGCCTTCTCATTCCTAGAGTCTTTGGAACCCTTAGAAGAATTGACACTAAAGCAGCTTTGTTATAAAACTGTTTCATTATTAGCACTGACTTCAGCAGCAAGAGCTCATGAACTGTCTGCCTTGGACTTGACATATTCTCTCAGGAAAGAGGGGTCATGGGAATTTTCACTCCCCACTCATGTGAAGAACTCCTGACCTGGTCACCTAGCTCGGACCATCTCTTCCTGCTCTACTAGATTCTTGAAAATTCTGACGAACTGAGCTTGGGGGAGTAACATGCATTACATCTCTTATGGACGGAATATCCATGCCCATTCCAAGTGCCAGGGTCGCAAAAACAACCTTACATTTCCTTTTTTTGCTGCAAAGCTGACTTAATACTGCATCTTTCAGAACAGAAGTTTGAGGAGTGAAACTGGGCAACAAAAATCTGTTCTCTGGAATGAGAGGACCCTAAGTTGGACGGTTCTGTTTTTCGTTTAAGATGGTATCAAAAAGTCTGTAAGCCTTACCACACCATGGAAGGTTCAGATAAATTAATGTCAAAGGATAGTCACTTCCCTTTTGCAGGAGTGCTTCTGCAACAGGCCTGAGGATACCTTCATATGCTACATCATCCTGTCCTTCTCTAAACACATTTGCATAGAAGATGTTAGCTCAGTCAAGATTACCAATGACTTGCTGCTTAGGACTCAACATACACAGTGTTTTCGTAATTTCTTTCCTGTCAGCCAGGGTTGCTGTGGCAGGGTTGCTGTGGCTGTCCCTTCACTGTAGGGACATTTGGGAAAAGTGCAGCAAGGACACCTAGTTTCCCGTAATCAGGCCTGAAATCTGGTCCCCTGTACACAAAATTTATTAAAGATGTATTTTTGTAGTTGTTACCCCCCTTTGGAATCAAGCAAATAAAAGCAAATTTGACAGTGAATAAGTACTAATCAAATACAGAATGATAAATGAAAGGAAGATCTGGTGGTTAAAAATACTCTGAGAATGTAGACTGATCATTTGAAGGAGTTCTGATGTTTATAGCAATATTGCACTGATTACTACCGACCATTACTGGGGCTTAGAGGGACATCAGGGGTACTTAATGTACATGTACTTAATACAAGGAAAAACAATAGATCACCAGTGCTTGTGTTACCATATCTGTTTCTTCTTCTTCGACCTTTGCAAGACTAATTTGAAAAGTTAAGCATGGAAGTGACTAAGCTTCATTAACAAATGCATTAAAGTTACGGCAATTCTGATACATACTGTAAGCCTATTAAAAGTTGTAGTCTGCTCACCACTCAATGATGCAGTGTGCTTCGTCCACAATGACGGTATCCTGTAAACTCGCCTACGTACAAACTCGTACAAACACTGTAAAAAGAAAGGCGGTGGCTGACCTCTCTAAACCAGCTCAGGTCCTGATAGAAGAGCTAGAGGAGTCATGTCCTGCCCTGCCCAAACCTGAAAATATTGCCAGAACAGTAAACTGCCTGCGTCAACAAGTCAGAAAACCCACACAATTTGAATTTGAATTTGTCAGAAAACCCACACAATTTGAATTTTAGTGTCGAAGATACTTTCCCGTACAACTCTACAGGGCTGAAGTCAGGGTGAGGGAACAGCAACACCTGATTTTCTCCTCTGGTAAACAGCTGAACAACTTAGCTGTAGCAAATCTTGGCTCATGGATGGAACTTTTAAACTGGTCAAGCATCCATTCCAGCAACTTCTCACCGTAAATGCATTCGTGGGTTCCGGCAAGTGTACAAAGCAAGGGGAGACTGATGATGGCAAAGGTGTAAGACCGTTCTTCGGGTGCTCCGCCGTTACTGTTTCATTGACCGCACTTTAATGCCTTTAAAACGGAAGGACATCGTGTGGATGATATCAAGATGCAACTTCTTTACCAAGAACATTATAGTAGAAGAGAAAATCTAATGTTTATAGGAATTGAAGAAAATGACAGCACACAGGGTGATGCCACGAGTAATCAGAATACAGAGAACACAAAGGAGGTCATTTACAATGTTATGGAAAAAGAGCTGCATATCGAAAACGCTCGAAACAGATTTGAATTCCAGCGCGTCCACCCGGTAGGGAAACCAAAAGGTAGGAAATCCCGCCCTACTATTACCAGGTTCTTACGATATTCTGATTGCGAAGAAGTCCTATATCAAGCTAGGAAAACGCTTAAAGATAAAACCTATGGTGTTTTTGAAGACATGCCCAAAGAACTTTATGTACTGAGAAAATCACAGTTTAAGAAACTGCAGAATGCCAAAAAGAGGGGTGACACAGCATACTTTAGTAGGAAATTTCCAGACAAGCTTTTTATAAACGGGATATACATCCCATTAGAACTTATGTGGATATATATTGTCTGTATATTTAGATTTATTTCATCCTGACTTTCATTTTGCCCAATATGCCTTTATGCTAATTTGCAATATAGTGCTGCAATTATCTGACCTTGTTTCTGTCTTTTCTTTTCCCACCTCAGCGAACATTTAATCAAGTTATACTGTTTCTTTTGTCACTTCTGTAATTTACATAAATACGAACTTCAATTTGAAGGTAAAAAATAAAAACAGAGCCATAACAATTGGTATCTAAGTCAAATCGTATGGTGGTTTCCCTAATAGATAAGAGGAATGGATATCCCACAAACAATTCTGGAGATCGCACAAGCATTAACCAAGTCAGGAATAGCGTTTACACCTATCTATGATCACTCACTCCTAGTGCAGGATTTTTTGTGTTTGTATCTCTTTGTTTGTTTTCGTTTGTTTCTCGTGTCAAAACCTGTTCGTAGCTAGCATACTATCAAACTCTATGCGTAATATTCCACGTCCTTTCTTAATCAACAGCGTTAGTGATATACAAATTTCGGTTGTCTGTCTTTCCTTCTGCACTCAGAGTAATGTATTTAAATTGAAACCTTTAAATTGAAAATGAATATTTTACGCCAACATATACTATGGCCGTTAACTTAAAATAATCTCTCGATCTAGACGTAAGGGGCATCAGTGACTTAATAAAAAGACGGACAATTTATAGGTGGTGCCGTAAACAAAAGGAAGATTTTATTTTTCGGCAAGAAACGCACTCAAAAAAGGAGACGGAAGTGCAATGGAAAAACGAATGGGGTGCTGAAATGCTTTTTTGACATGGAAGTCCAAATTCATGCGGAACAGCAATACTAATCTCAAATAATACCAATTATAAACTTCTCTCGACAATTCCAGATCCCTTGGGCCGTTTTATTATATTACAAATCCAAATCAATGAGAAAGTATATGTTCTTGTAAATATTTATGCCCAAACAAAGATAAAGATCTAATTCAGTTCTTTAGAAAGTTGCATGTCTTGTTTCAAAGTGAAAACCTAGACTCAGAGGAGAATATCATCTTAGGGGGTGATTTCAACCGTACTTTAAACCCGGCTCTCGATAAACCTGGTGGTATCATGATTCCAAGAAGAGCAGCAATTGACAGCATTGAAAGTTTACAAACCCAACTAGACTTAGTTGATATTAGGAGAATCAAGAATCCTCAAAAGAGGAGTTACACTGGAGTCAAAAATCCCCAACAGTAATGTCGTAACAGCAATGTCGTCTAGACTTTTGGTCGCAGTATATGGAAAACGAATGTTTTGCTTTTGGATGATGAAAATTATTTAAATCAGCTAAGAATTAATATACCTGGATCAAATACAATATCAGATCACACACTATAAGCTACTCCAAAGAGAAAGCTAAACTTAGGAATGAGAATGAGTGGCAGATCCAACAAGAATTTGAAGAAGCTACCGGGCTGTTTGAAAATGACCCCAGTGCCTCAAATCGATTGCGATTAGATGAAATCAAAGAGAAATTGGAACTATTATATGAGGAAAAAGTAAAAGGAATCATCGTACCTGCAAGAGCATGCTGGCATGAGTATGGTGAAAGAAGTACAAAATATTTTTTAAATTTAGAAAAGAGAAATCAAGTCAAAAAAACACATCCGAAAATTGCAAATAAGCGGTTCTCTAACTACCGACCCATATAAAATACTCTCCAAACAAAAGCGCTTTTACCAAAATTTATACAAAACTGATGATTTTGTAAAAACATCAGATTCAACAGAGGCATTTCTAAATAGTGTAAACATTCCTCAGTTATCCGAAGAACAAAAGCAATCATGTGAAGGAAGCATCACTATCGAGGAATGTAGAACAGTTATAGAAACATTCCACAACAATGAATCACCAGGGAACGATGGTCTCCCGATCAAATTTTACAAAAGCTGCTGGGGTATAATTAGCGGGGCTCCCACGCACGCAAAAGCGCGCGTGGGACAGAGCCCCGTACCCATGGAATATGGTCAACCTCTTTTCTGTTGTTACACTATGTAAATCTCACACCTTCTCACTAGCACCTATCGCACAGCATGCACAACCACCTAATTAGCATAAAGCACTAGCACTGCACATTTATATAAATTAGGCAGTTATTCAAATAAAGTTCAGTTCTTCATAACGGAAACAGAGTAAACAACACTGTTTGGTTGTCACATGACTGACCAAGCGTACGCGTCTACAGATTGTACGGGTAGGGTTGGGGAGACTATAAAAAGGAAGGGAGGGGTATCTCAGGCATGTCTTGGCAAATCCACATCTTTTATATTGGACATTCACATGGTCAATTCACAGCTGTCAAAACGAGATAGCCACTGACCAGTATCACATGACCATATTGTGGGCTCATGTGTGAACTCATCAAGGTGACGTGATTTATTTGGAAGCTGTCCTCTGACCAGTAATTGTTTTACTAGATCGCAGGCTCAAGTCTCGAGTTCTGGTAGCCCGCGTATTTTTGGCAGGAAATTGCGTTGACGACTGTAAAAGAAATTTTCAGTTCATTGTCCTTTTGAGAGACAATATTATTACTCTACACTGTTAAAGTTTTACTAAAGGATAAACGAAACAATTTCTATTGCTATGTCAACAAACAATAGCAGAGAAAATGTAATTTGCAGAACACAGGGTTCAGGTGAAGAGCAACAGGAAAGAGAGCGCCAGAGAGCAAGAATTAACTGAGGAAGAATGAGCGAAGAAGATCGCCAAAGAAGGCGCGCTTGGGAAAGAGAAAGGAGACGAAATTATAGTGAAGAACACCGACAAGCAGAAAGAGTCCGGGCTCCAGAAACCAGACAAAATGTTAACGAAGAACGCCAAGAAGCGGAAAGACTCTGTGCTGTGCAAAACAGACAAAATTGTAGCGAAGAACGCCGAGAAGCGGAAAGACTCTGTGCTGTGGAAAACAGACAAAATTGTAGTGAAGAACGCCGAGAAGCGGAAAGACTCCGTGCTGCGGTAAACAGACAAAATTGTTAACTGACCTCGACACTAAACTATCGTCAAAAACGTTTGTGAATTCCTTCGCAATATTTTAGAATGCTTTTACAGTTTAAAGGGAAATGAAAGTACTAAACGGGAGCCCCGCTTTTAGGCTTGGCTAAATCTATATATTAGCGAGCCTTTCATTGACTGTGACTGTGTTAATGAATCATTTTATAAAGAAGAAATGTCTAACTCCCAAAGGCAAGCTGTGATCACTTTAATAGAAAAGAAAGGAAAAGACCACACGCTAATAGAAAACTGGAGGCCTATATCTCTTGTCAATGTCGATGCTAAGATAATAACAAAAGTAATTGCCACTAGAATTAAAAACGCATTACCCTTTATAATCCACCATAATCAGACTGGTTATGTTAAAGAGCGCTATATTGGTGAAACCATTAGTTCGATTTTTGATATCATGGAAAATATGCCTGGTCTGCTGGTATTTATTGATTTTGAAAAAGTGTTTGATTCTTTAGAATGGAAATTCATGTTTAACTGTCTGAATGTCTTTAACTTTGGACGCAATTTTAAGCATTGGATTAAAACTTTTTACAAAAACATCAAAAGTTGTGTAGTAAATAATGGATTGTGTTCTGACTTTTTTGACCTCACACATGGTGTCAGGCAAGGTGATCCTCTTTCTCTGTATCTTTTCCTTTTGGCTGTTGAAACGTTAGCAATTGCCATTAGAGAAAATGTGGAAATAAGGGGAATTGTAATCAACCAAGAAGAAACCAAACTTCTTCAATACGCTGATGACACAACTGCTTTACTTTCTGATTTAGAGTCAGCTAATAAACTTTTCCAGCTTCTTGCTAAATTCAAGGAGCTGTCTGGTTCAAAAGTAAATAGCTCAAAGACTGAAGTATTTTGGATAGGATCTTTGAAGAACAATGAAATGAAGCCTCTAGGAATTAAATGGCCCATGGAGCCAAAAAAAGCCCTTGGAGTCTTTTTCACCCATGACAAAAAATTGCTACACATGAAGAATTTTTCTGAGAAAATCAATGACATTAAAAAACTGATCAATATCTTGTCATCGAGGGGGCTTTCTATTTATGGAAAGGTTATCCTGATTAAATCACTTCTGATACAAAGATTGTTTACATGTCTTCTCTGTTACCTACACCTGAACATATTATTAAGGAATTAAATCAACTGTTATACAAGTTTTTATGGAAAGGTAAGATAAAGTAACAAGAGCGTCCACAATAAATAACTATGACGAAGGGGGCACCAAAATGATTGACACTGAAAGTTTAATAAAATCTCTTCACCTTTCCTGGCTGAAAAGGGTATATGGTGACAACTCAGGAGCATGGAAAAACTACCTGGAATACAACTTAAAACATTCAGGAGGTCTAATGCTTTTTAATTGTAATTATAATGTAAATGATCTTCGAATTACCTCTCAGTGTTATTTAGAATTGCTTAAATGGTGGTCGGAATTCCGAGAAGAAAATGCTATTAATGGCAATTGGCATCACATCATTTGGAACAATCGAGACATCAGAATAGACAACAAACCCCCTTTTAATAAGAAATATTATGACATTTGTACCTGGAATGTAAGCGATTTGCATTTTGATCTAAGCAACAAGGAACGCAAAAAATATGAAAAGGACACATTTCCTGCAATGGACTGGTATGCGACATTCAATACCAGCTAACCTAAAGGCTCTTAACCTCAATGATTCAAATAGCATCAACGTGGTCCCTTCCTTAAAAATTAATAATGAAGTTAAAACTGAAGTTGGACTTCAATCTATCTAATTGCCTCACTCTGTTGCTTTTGAACCTTACATTAAAGCCTTTCAGTTTAAAGTACTTCACTTTTCACCAATTCAAAGTTATTCAAGATTGGGTATAGAACAGATAATTTGTGCTCTTTCTGCAAACAAGAATCAGAAACGATTAAACATCTTTTGTATGTCTGTCCTTATTCGAATTTATTCTGGAAAAACGCTGAAATATATTATTTTGTCTTAAGAAAACAACAACTTCATCTAACCTTAAAGGACATTCTGATTGGCATTCTTACTTCTGAAAGCCCCTTACTGAATTACCTTATACTCATAGGGAAAGCTTATTTATGGAGTTGCAGAAGGGATGAAGTACTACCAAATATAGATAGTTTTATAGTTAAGGTAACTGTTAAGTACAAAACAGAAAAACGCATTTGCACCAACCACAAGACTTTAAAAAAAATAATAAGACTTTAAAAACAATAAAAAATAAGTGGACTTTGTAAATAAGTATTACGTAAGGGCATGTCTAAGTATGTTATGTGATAATTATTGTAATTGCATGTCTACATGTAAGTATCTTATGTGATAATTATTGTAATTGTTTTACTTTGATGAACAATAAAATTTTAAAAAAAAGTGCACAAAGCAAGTCCCATTGACATTCATCATAATGTCTGGTCGTAGGAAAAGTGATTACAAGAAAATAAGCAGTAAAACACACATTATATTGACTTTGTCAACAAGAAGAAAAACGGCCAACAAGCATGGGAAACTGACCCACTTTTTTTATTTTCCCCTTAATAGGTTCTACGTGAGATAATTAATCAGACACCTGGTGATACAACAGCGGTTAACTAGGTCACTGTGGAATTCGAAGTGGGGCTGTGGGGAGCATTAAGATCTGTTCTACCACAAGTGGAAATTAGGGGATGCATCTATCACTGGACTCAAGCAAATTGGACGTACGTAAACTTTGTAGGTTTATATGCCAATTATCCTGCTCTACAGCTCGGAATGAAATTGGCGAAGATCTTGATAGTGTTATATAAAAGATGAAAAGATCGTAGTGTTCTGTTGTTCAAAGAACTTCGTTTATTTTGGGGAAAAATTCTTACATATTGTTGTTCTTTTCTTTCTCAGGTTCAAGAACTCGGGCTACGTGGTCTGCACACAAAGGATCCCGATACCTACCAGTGGACCAGAAAGTTATTGGCCTTACCATTCCTGCCACATGAGGAGATTGTAAGGGAGTTTGATTGACTTCGTCTTGGCCCAGAGGACAGGCCATGCCAAGACTGAGTGGAATACCTGACCCTGAAGGCTGCCTCAGCAAGTTTGTGCAGACAAAGCAACCTTCCAAGAGATAAGTCTAGCAGGTAGTTTAGATGGCAACAAACGTGGCAGAGGGTCGTCTCCTGGTCTCGAGAATGAGCAGCAGTTGGCTGTGCATCTTTGTACTATAGACCTCAGAGAGCACTTTAGTATTTTACTAGGGTCGTCTGCGAGCCAACCAACGGAAGCGCTGTATGGGCTGCAGAATGTCATTGCAGATATATATGTATATATATTTTTTGCTGTTTTGTTTTTGTTTTATTACTATTATTTCTACAATTACATGTTTATCAGTCATTTTACAAGAAATTAAATTACAAATTAATTAAATAAATTTCCATTCACAGGTAACAGTGACACCATAGCACATGAGCTACAGTGTTTTACCTAATCACTCATCATGATTTATACTTGCTACTTATTTTAGTACGTACTTAACCCGATCAGTGTTCTCACCAGGAGTTTGCCTTAGGGAGTCCCAGGACCCCTTCTGCTGAAAAACAGGGGCCCTGTAAGAACATCATGGGGACAAAGTAAATGGTATGTTACATGAAGTACCTACCTGATCTAATATGGCGAACTCGGTGGTTACGACTCCATAACGATGCGTACACCAGTCGTCGCCGCGTAAGAGGGATCAACGAATGTAAAGGCAATAAAATTAAAGACTTTCAATCTTTTGATAACATGCTTTTATTTATTCAAACGAGCAAAATGCTGGGATGTTCGGTTGACCATTAAAACTATTCAACTCTAGACGTTCAAAAGTCCGTTTGACTTGTCGTAGCTTGACCCTGGCATTGGCTTTTAATGCGCCATCTCAATTTTTCGTGCGGGAATCCCGCAATGGCGCGGCCTGGTGAGAACACTGCCTGATAATATTAAAAATACAACTTCTGCTTTATTTAACAAAAGATTTTATTCCCTCAAACCTCTTCCTTTTTTTTTAACAAATCCATTTGATTTAATTTCAAATAAATGATTGTCTCATACTTATCTATCAAAATTCTCCTAACATGGCTTAAGGGAAGGTTTGAATCCTCCAAATCGACAAGTCCACAAATACCATATAATTAATTAGATCCAACTCCTCCTTTAAGAGCCCTATTATAACATCAAAATTAGCAAGTCAGTGACCTCTGCAACTCTTCAGTTTATTAGAATATTGTCATTAGCTGCATTCCAAAAAGGATATGAAAAAGAACAACCAAACATGATATGGGGTATAGTTTCGGTCGCCTCATGCAAAATGGCAAGTGGGAAAGCTGGTGTTCTAGTACGTCTTAGAAATATGATTCCCAGAGAAGCCAAGTTACAATTGTACAAATCAGCAATTTTACCTAACTTAACATTTTGTCACATAGTGTGACATTTTTGCAAAGCATCTGATGCAAGAAAATTAGAAAGAGTACAAAAAGGGGCATTACGTGCTGTATATAATGATAGGAATGCTACGTATGAACAACTCCTAGAGAGGGGAAGACTCTCTAGTCTTGAGAACAGACGGTTACAAGATATACTAATTTTAATGTATAAGGTTAAACATTCACTAGCTCCAGAGCATGTATGTACCTAATAAGTTTTTTCAGCAAGATAAGTATTATAACTTACGAAGTGATTTTTCTGTTCCAAGATATAATACTGTTAAGTATGGCAAGCACAGTATCAGATATTTAGGCCCACACATATGGGGCAAGATTAGCCAGGAACTACGCAGTAAGACCAGTCTTCAGGCATTCAGGAGAGGGGTGCATGCTCTCAATGTGCTTGGCTTGCTGGACAGCACGTGTGGCTGCTGTGCATACTCATCTTAGAGTGGTGGGTATGCGTAGTGGCTTTTGGTGTGTGGCTGCCTGGTGTATTGGGAGTGTGCTCCCCTATCCTCTATTTAATTCGTCTAATTTAAATTCTCTAGACTTTTAACTTTCTGAATTTTGTATCTGCATTTTACTGCTGCATTGTCCTATATTGTCTGTTTGTTTGTCTGTCTATCTTATTGTCTGTTTTGTCTATGTATTTGTTTGTCTTTGTTTGTTCCCTGCTTGTCCTACTGTTTGTCTGTAACAATTTTATATATTGATGTTATTTTTATATATTAATGATATTTTAAGAATATATGTTTTAATATTCTTACTTATACTTTATTTAATCTTATATTATATTCATTCGATTTACTGATAGTGTCCACAATTAGCTTCTAGCTAAATACCTTGACACTTTAATAAAGTGTATGTATGTATGTATGTATGTATGTATGTATGTATGTACCGATACCTTTTTAGTGGTGAATCAGAGAGCACTCATCTCCTACCAATATATCCCAGGTTCAATCTCCAAACCTGGCACCCTATGTGCAGGGTTGAGTTTGTTGGTTCTCACTGATAGGTGTTTCTCTGGGTGCATTACCCAGCAAATTAAATTGTCTTTTGTACACACCATATTCCGAAACGGAATATATATATATTTTATTATTCTTAAAGTTTTTAGATATGCTTTTGTTTTTATTCAAATTACCTGTTATAATTACTTTGAATAAAAATCAAAACATGGCAGCCATTTTGGAATAACCTGTATGTCCCCAATGGCCAAATTTTGATTAAAATTCACTCTTAGACAAAAGGCCTTGACAAAAGCATGAGGCTACCAGGAAAAACTATGAATCCTTATTTTATTCCTCTGAGCCTTGAAGTCATGTCCATTGTTTGATGTTGAATTTTCATATATCGAAATTGGTCTATTAGTGCCTTCACTCTAAATCAATTTGACACTTAAGAAAAAGTTTATTACTGCTGTATTACTATCATCATTAACATTGTTATTATCACCTCATTTTTGTGGTCAGCACCAGTGCAGCTGTGTGACGCCTTTGTGCAATGTTCCAAACTGCAAAACAACAAGTTACACATTTTTCTATACAATTTTTCTATACGATACAACAGGTCAGGTATTAAGACTGATGTTCATACAATTATTTCTTGCATCTATTATTCAACGTGTATACCTTATGAGAATGTACTATACAGCAGTGTACGACATTTGCAGACTGCAGATGGCAGACAGCAGACTCACATAGCCACTTGTACATACTAAATTCATGAGGGATGGACCATTTTACGTCTGGTAGATGTGAGTTGGAAAATACTTCTGTGCACAAGTTTTAGGCACATCATCTTTGCAGTTGATGCAGCAACTTTAGTTGACAAAAAGTCCAGGCTTGAAACCATGACTGTTCGATTGCACTGCACATTGTTGTAACAACTGAGCTATCAAGCCATCTGGGAACTGGTTATTTGCAAGTTCATGTTATATCCTGAAACAGGTGAATGTATTATAGAGAATAATCATATGAAATGTCATATATTGAAATGAAGATAAAAGTTGCTGCATTAACTGTGATGATCACTCAACTTCAAAATCATTTCATATCTGCACTTCCTTATCTTCTGAATATTCTCAAGAGTCACAGATCGTCAAGCCTATTTGCTCCCACTGCTGGATAGCATGGTGTGTCAGTAGGAAAGTAATTTAATTTGGTTTATGAAGAAACCACAGAACTCAACATAACAACATGGCCAATCAAAAGCACATGGTTTTTCAATGCAGGGGTACAAGAGCCCGAAATATACACTAGGTCCAGAGCTAAGCGCAGTAACAACAACAACAACAATGCTTGCATGAGGTTTTCTCCTAACCAACAAAACAACATTCAAAATGTTTCAGAAAATATATATAACTTCAAGTATTAAAGTCTAAACACGAAATCTGACAACACAACATGGCTAGTCCTTTATCCACTCTGTGATGCATTGTAACACCCTTGTTCTGGCAGCTTGTTCACCTCAGGCATGGATACACTAGGCTATTTCCAAACAAAAAGCTCAAACATAGCTATCTCTTACAGGTAGTAGTTCTTCTACTACAGAAAGTTTCCAGAAGGTTCTTTGACCCTACACCAACCTTGACTCTCATTGGTTCATTGGTGCCCCTAGTTGTGTCACATTCTCGAAACAATCTCAAGTACTCCTTTCCTGAGCATCCTGAAATGTTGTATGAGGACCAAGCCATTTGGTCCTCTCATACAAGTGATTGTTGCATCACCATTCTAAGTAAGAACCAGTTCTAATTCTAAGTAAGAACCAGTAATATCATCTTGCTCCACTCTGAAGTGGGGAAGGGTGGTTATCATTCTTCAATAAAAAAGATGGGCCAGAGTGAGTGGTCCTGTCTCAATGGTCTTTCATTCAAAATAGCTTCAATCTCCACAACAATGGTCTACAAGACGGACAAACTAACAGATGCTCATTCAATCACCCTTCTCAGCATACATGTACATGTACTTTTGGTACGTCCAATCAAGCTTTTTTTTCGTGCCTTAAAACTATGAATATTTTGTACTTGAGTCAAAATAAGAAGGCCATGATTTGTTATGAACTTTAAGCACAAAAACTGCAATCAGTAATGTCACAAGATCAGAAATCTAAACAGTGGAGTTGAATGTTCATTAAATGCAGAAAAGGTAATAATTCACATGGTTCTTTTCCTGATATTACATAAGGCTGGAGAGTGGTGGGGAACGTGTTACCCCAAACAATTATGCCATAAGTCAGGAATGGGTAGAGAGGATTATGTATTTAGCCTAGTGAATAGCATCATCAGTATTAGCATAATGATGCAGCTTAGATAAAATACTAACACTTCTTTTAATGTAATGTGCTTTTATTAATAATATTATGGTTAAGTCATTCCGTTGTGTCTGATGTCCAGTCCATGTAACAAAGTTGAATTGCCTTTCTACCAAACACAGGACATGCAACCAAATGAATAATAGAGTGGATTTAGCAACAGAACAGGAATGTCAGTTGACGACACGAGAATGTGCACAAAAGTCTTGAGTCAACTTCCAATTCTTGATTTGACATCCTCAGATCATGATTGCATTTAGCCCACAATGGCATTTGTGGTGTTTTCATGTCATGAACACCATGCAAAGGATAGCCAAGTATTTTCTCAACTTTTTTTAATTGATAAGGTAATGCTTGTTGTTCTCAGTGGTAGAAATAATCATTCTTTAAACCTCGATGATTCCTCAAAGTGCTGGATTCTTCTTTTTTCCAGCTTACTGGGACAAGAGTTGTCAAGTGCTATCATCGGTAGGAACGGTGCTTTCCCACTGGAAGGCTTCCTCTAAGTTTTACCTTGATTCACAAATCTGGGCACCTTTATTGGTGGGAATCATGCTTGCATGTATTTGTAAATGGGAAATAAACCAATTTATTCTTTATCTTAGTTGCAGTGGACTCCACCATCCAGTGTTTGTTAATTTTTTTCATTTCCTGGTACAAATACACACAATTGATTCCAAATCATTAAACTAGTCCAAACAAAAGAAGAATGTTGTTATTAAAGCAGAAATGAGCTGAAAGAAGTGGAGTAAGAAAACGTAAGTAGGATGACATGGACCCTTTAATTATGTAAGCTCACGTCGAATGTCTGTTGCTTTGTTATCATTTTTTCTTGGTCTTTTTTCCCTTGTTTTCCTCCACAATTAAATGCTGAATATTTGAGCTCATACTTTGCCAGACCACAAAACTATGCATGGTTTTGACTGGAATCCACTTGGGAAACAGAACCCGACAGGAATTATACACATTCCACTTTTAAAAATGTAAAGTACTTGTGCTTCACATGTATCATTCAGTGACCAGTACTGTAACTCCCAACAGTGAAAATGTTTGCATAGAGGAGGACAGTAATATGCAAAAACATAATCAACATGCTGAGTCCTGAGTGCCGATGTTGGGTTTCTTGAGAATAAACCTTGATGTTGGATAAAAGAAAACAACTGACGAAAAACATGTGAAAAACATGTGAAAGGTCTTGGAATAAGGCCCATTTTGTGTTTGCCAAATCCCAGCAGGGTCTTCCCTTTCCACGCACCCAGGCAGGTATGCGGAATAGGAAGACCAAAAACAAAGACCCTGCATTAATTCACCTGAGTGACTCATCGGCCACCATAAATAACAGGAACGACGTGTTTGGCTAGTCGCTGTTCATTATTTTACTTTTTTCATTGGAGTCTTCATTTCTCGGCCTTTGTTTTCCACGTACCGGGCTGAGTGTGAGGGAAAGGAAGACCCTACCATAATTCATCAGAGATAGCTTATCTACCGTTATAGTAGATCATTTTCTGTGGCACCTTCGTTTTCTGGATCATTGGGTCTTAGGTCTCAAAACTAAGACCTAAGACCTCAAAAAACTAAGACCTAGAAATGATCCATCTTCTGCATTGAATGTACTTGAGTGTTAGGATTGATGTGACGAGCACACAAAGATTTAAATTCAGTTCTCAAATTTATTGAAAGACAAATTGCAAGTGCAGCCAACACCTTTAACTGAAAATATTTATTGCTTCTCTCAGCTTGGACGTAATGCAAATTCACAACATTTTATGGATTAACCATAAGAGGAATGGCATTTACACACCAAATTAAGTATGACTACATACTACATGACTATATATATATACGCATCACCATAGAAGCTAACAAGCAGATAATCAACTTCCTATACGTCACATTCAACCTTAACCGAAGCACTTATAAAGCATTTACAAAGCTGAATACTTCACTGCAATACGTTCACTACGAGAGCAACCATCTGCCAATCACCACAAGGAACATTCCCACGGGCGTCAACAAACAACTATCGTCCCTATCATCTGACAAAGCATCCTTTGACCAAGCCGCACCTCCCTACCAGAAAGCACTCGAGTTTTGCTAGGAATATGCATGCATAATGAAGTAGGGAACTGTACGGAAATCTTGCCCAATATTCTTCTAGCCGCTCCTAAATATTCGTTGATGAGAAGAATCTTAATCTATCCACACACCTTAAAATTCCAGTAACATGGCTCACTTGCCCCCTGCATCGTCTGTAATATCTATATACGACGATTTCACCTACTTGAGTCAGCGAAACCTATCTAGGGGCTAAATTGCAGAATACCCGTCCACTTACTAGCATATGTTGTTATCTGCGTCTCGTTCTTAAAGAGAAGAAGGCAATATGCAAATAGGTGGACGGGTATTCCGCAATCGCTCCTATCTAGGTTTAAACACTTTAACACTAAGTTGCTCACCACTAACAGTACACTGCACTACAACCAAACTTACCAATATGTACCAGAACATCCATCACAAACGAATGGAAGAAAATCTACGAATAATCAGTCAGAGTTTGTGTTAGGACTAGTTAAAACTCAAACAAACTAAGTGACCCTTTATTGATTCTCCAAACCAGTGTACCTAATCGCTGACAAGCGTCCACTTCGCAGTGTATCCCGAGCTCAGGAAATTCCGCCATTTTAACTGATCGTATCCAGAGTCTTCGTTCTCCTCGACCAGCGGTCTTTTCGACAAGGCAAGGGTAGGTAGTTTAAGTAGGGTCATTAAAGTGTATCATAATTGTATCAGAATAAGCGTCATTAGCAATGTATGGCTATGTATAGCCATGTATTGCCATGTATTGCCGTGTATTACCATGTATAACCATGTATCGCTATCGATTGCCATGTATTGCCATGTATAGCCATGTATAGCCATGTATAGCCATGTATAGACATGTATTGCCATGTATTGCCGTGTATTACCATGTATATATATATATTGCCGTGTATTGCCATGTATAGCCATGTATAGCCATGTATAGACATGTATAGCCATGTATAGCCATGTATTGCCATGTATTACCATGTATTGCCGTGTATTGCCATGTATAGCCATGCATAGCCATGCATAGCCATGTATAGACATGTATAGCCATGTATTGCCATGTATTGCCATGTATAGCCATGTTTAGCCATGTATTGCCATGTATCGCCATGTATTGCCATGTATAGCCATGTATTGCCATGTATTGCAATGTATTGCCGTGTATTATCATGTGTAACCATGTATCGCTATCGATTGCCATGTATTGCCGTGTATTGCCATGTATAGCAATGTAAAGCTATGTATAGACATGTATAGCCATGTATTGCCATGTATTGCCGTGTATTACCATGTATAACCATGTATCGCTATCGATTGCCATGTATAGCCATGTATTGCCATGTATTACCATGTATTACCATGTATTGCCATGTATTGCCATGTATAGCCATGTATAGACATGTATAGCCATGTATTGCCATGTATAGCCATGTATTGCCATGTATTGCCATGTATTGCCGTGTATTACCATGTATAACCATGTATCGCTATCGATTGCCATGTATTGCCGTGTATAGCCATGTTTAGCCATGTATTGCCATGTATCGCCATGTATTGCCATGTATAGCCATGTATTGCCATGTATT
>BLFK01000652.1:116372-128872 GCA_014634185.1 Astreopora myriophthalma | reverse complement strand
TTTTACGACACTCAATTGAAAACCACTCTAGTTTTGAAGGGGGGAATACTCACCTCAAAGACTTTCTTCTGGGGTTGGAGAAGAGGAAGTGAAGCATGTGTTCAAAACGGCGGGAATCTGGATAAATTGATTAAACAATAAAATAGAATAAGCAGAAATTTTACAGGAGTCTTTGAAAAATAAATAAAACTGTGATGTCAATGTTCTAGTCGAATTTGGCTCTTTTTGTAACTGTGCAACATTTGCCGTCCTCTAAGAATAAGCTTGGAATTTGGAATTTCAATTAGAATTTTTTACTCAACCGATCCACAAACTTTGATTGAGATACAGTGTCTCCAGAGTCGAGTTACCAAGGACAGAATAAGGGTATTTTGTCTCAAAAAGAGCTTGGTGTGTGATCCTTAATGTTTTGATCTGTGACACAATGAACTCATCATGTCACCGTAGAAAGAGTCAAACGTCAAACGTCAATCGATGGTTTTCACGTGACGTCATCGCGGCCATATTGGTGTACCAAAACAAAGGAACGGCGGCCATTTTGGTGTCGCAAAACAATCCTCGGGGAATTGAACACCATTTTTATGCAAATATTTCCTTTTGTTTCAGTAAATCAATATGGAAGCTGGTCACGTGAATGAAAACGATCTATAAATCCCTCGCGAAGCTAAAGAAATGTGGATGGAGTTAGATGAGGGTTAATGAAGTCAGATGAAATTATATGAAGGTGAATAGAGTTAGAGAAAGGTGAATGGAGTTGGGTGAAGTTGGATTAAAGATAAATGAAGATGAATAAAATGAAATGAAGGTGCATGAATGACAGAGAAGAATTCGAAATTTCCCCAGGCGACACAGCAAGACGAGTACGGGGGCGATTTCAAGAACAACTTGGCGATGTTGAAAAAGATAACAAAGAGACATCCAAACCAGTCGCTCGACATTTTAATCTCCCTAAACATTCCAAAAAACACATGTAGATCTGCGACCTTTCCCTACATCACTTGGACGCGAGATCCTCTGAAGGTATACGGTAAAATTATAGTGCATTAAACCAAATTTTCATGTTTCACTACACAACTGACGCAGCACCACAATTTCTAGAGATTGAAGCAAACCCCTTTATACGTGGTAATACAAGGCCTTACATGGCGATACACGGTTTTACATGGGAATACATGTTAGTAATTGGCTTCACATGGAAATACATAGTGACACAGGGCTTTAAATGGCGAAACATGGCCTTAATCTAACAGGAGGCCTTACTCAAGGTAAGATGCCTTAATGGTCCGGATTACTTATGCAGGATGACAAACTGCGAAATAGTCGTCTTGCCGTAATCTTCGGGTAACGCTCCCAAAACGACTTTAAAAAAACTTGGCCCTGACAGTCTGCCTACTCGTGTCGTGGTCGAATGTGCCTCAGAACTGGCCCATCAGTATGTAAGATCTTTAATAACCCGCTTTCGTCTGGTGAGTTACCTAAACTGTAGAAAGAAACTCTGGTTATCTCGATTCACAGAAAAAGGAGAAAAATAAATAATTGAAAACTACTTTGATTTAGATTCTAACGAAAAAAATTGAAAGATTTCATTTTAATAAACTAACTAAACATCTAAGCAGTCCCCTATCTTACCGCCAACACAAATTACTGGCCGTTCGGCAAGCACAAAAGTGCTTAGGATATCTCAAACCAGTCTGATAAGCTTTACCTAGCCATGTCTATATCTCTGACAGTGTTTCTCACATTCTCTCCACCTGCAGAAGCTTCCAGCTATTCGTATTAACGCTCCTTTCTTCTTGCACATAGCAATACATAGCTATAAAGGTTGATAACTGGGAATACACGGCAATACATGGCGATACATGGCAACACATGGCTGTACATGGCTATACACGGCTATACATGGCAATACATGGTAATACATGGCAATACATGGCTATACATGATGATACATGGCTATACGTGACTATACATAGCTATACACGGGTATACATGGCAAAACATGGCAATACATGGCGATACATGCCAATACATGGCTATACATGGCAATACAAGCTCTCACGTGGCAATACATGGCTATACATGGCTATACATAGCTATACACGGGTATACATGGCTACACATGGCAAGACATGGCTATACATGGCAATACCTGGTGATACATGGCTATACATGGCAATACATGGCGATGCATGTCGATACATGGCATTACACTATAATGATGGGTATACATGGCAATACATGGCTATACACGGCAATACATGGCTATACATGACTATACATGGTGATACATGGCAATACATGGCTATACGTGGCTACAAACGACTACACATGGCAATAAATGGCAATACATAGAAATACGTGGTAATACATGGCTATACATGGCTATACATGACTATGCATAGCTATACACCGGTATACATGGTAATACATTGCAATACATGGCTATACATGGCAATACATGGCGATACATGGCAATACATGGCTATACATGCCTATACACGGCAATACATGGCAATACCTTGCAATACATGGCGATACATGGCTATACATGCCTACACACGGCAATACATGGTTATATATGGCTATACACGGCAATACATGGCTATACATGACTATACATAGCTATACACGGGTATACATGGCAATACATGGCTATACATGGCAATACATGGCGATACATGGCAATACATGGCAATACATGGCAATACGTGGCAATCGATAGCGATACATGGTTATACATGGCTATACATGGCTATACATGACTATACATGGCTATACACGGGTATACATGGCTATACATGACTATACATGGCTATACACGGGTATACATGGCGATACATGGCAATATGTGGCAATCGATAGCGATACATGGTTATACATGGCTATACACGGCAATACATGGCTATACATGACTATACATGGCTACACACGACTACACATGGCAATACATGGCAATACATGGCAATACATGGCTATACATGACTATACATAGCTATACACGGGTGTACATGGCTATACATGGCAATACATGGCAATACATGGCGATACACGAAAATACGTGGCTGTACATGGCTACACACGGCTATACATGGCAATACATGGGAATACATGGCTATACATGGCAATACATGCTCTCACGTGGCAATACATGGCTATACATGGCTATACATAGCTATACACGGGTATACATGGCAATACATGGCAATACATGGTGATACATGGCAATACATGGTGATACATGGCTATACACGGCAATACATGGCGATACATGGGGTTACATGGCTATACATGGCAATACATGGCTATACACGGCAATACATGGCTATATATGACTATACATGGTGATACATGGCTATACATGGCAATACATGGCGATACATGGCTATAGATGGCAATACATGGCTATATATGACTATACATAACTATACATAGCTATGGAACATTATAATTATGATACACTTTAATAACCCTACTTAAAGTACCTACCCAAGGCAGCACCCTAGGCAAGATGACCGCAAGAAATATGTCGTCTATCTTGTCGTGTGTGGAGCGTACAGTTTTTCTGGATGTGTTAAGCGTAGGAAAAGATATATATCACGAATTTCAAAGGGAACTATTTGTAGGTGATAGCGTAACAATTGAAAGACTCCGAAACCGTTGCCTAGAACTCGTTATCTCCCTTCTCGTTGTCTCAAGACCGGTGGAATCTCATCAAAATGTTATGGATGACATCCTTCTAGCAGTTATCGGTACATTTTTCATATAAGTCCTAATTTTTACACAGAGGTGTTTATTTGCGCAACAAGTTGTATATTTTTGTAGTAAGTAGTATCTTTTTCTCAATAAGTAATATATTTTTCTCCATGAGTTGTATATTTCCCAAGATAAGTTGTATGTATTTGCTAGATGTATTAGATATTCTACAACAAGTATTTTTGTCCGAAACGGTGTGCCATATAACAACATGGCCGGGAACTGACACTGTTCGTTGGACCGATTCTGCCACATCACTTCTCGAATACCTAAGATCAAGAGAAAACTTGTGGAATACCAAAGTGGATTCCCACAGGGACCGAAACAAGAAAAAGCCACTTTCGATTGACATGTCTGTTCGAGTGCTCATATTGCAAATGTAAAGCAAAACTTAGACCACAAGCCAGCAACCTCTTTCTCTCGTCAAATAAGCATGAGCCATAATCAAAAAACGAAAATGGTGCCCTGTGTTTTTGTTTTCCGTCCTCAGCTGCGTAACTGTATTTGCTGGCTACAGTTACACCTTGTCAAAGAAAACTTGCTCATTCGTTCACACCAGCAAAAAAAAAAATTGTCAGGGCAAAACTTATCACAGAAAATGTGTGGTTCACACACACGAGCAAATAAAAATTGTCCATAACACTTGTCAAGGAAAACTTGTTCGTCTCATTCATACTCATTCATATACGCGTTCATACTCATGGAATATGGTCAACCTCTTTTCGTTTGGTTGTCACGTGACTAACCCAGCGTGCGCGTCTACAGATTGTACTGGTAGGGTAGGGGAGACTATCAAAAGGAAGGGAGGGGTATCTCAGGCGTGTCTTTGCAAATCCACATCTTTTATATTGGACATTCACATGGTCAATTGACAGCTGTCAAAACAGGATAGCCACTGACCAGTATCACATGACCATATTGTGGGCTCGTGTGTGAACTCATCGAGGTGACGTGATTTATTTGGAAGCTGTCCACTGACCAGTAATTGTTTTACTTGATCGCGGGCTCAAGTCTCGAGTTCTGGTAACCCGCGTATTTTTGGCGGGAAATTGCGTTGACGACTGAAAAAGAAATTTTCAGTTCATTGTCCTTTTGAGACACAATATTATTACTCTACACTATTAAAGTTTTACTAAAGGATAAACGAAACAATTTCTATTGCTATGTCAACAAACAATAGCAGAGAAAATGTAATTTGCAGAACACAGGGTTCAGGTGAAGAGCAACGGGAAAGAGAGCGGCAGTGAGCAAGAGTTAACTGGGGAAGAATGAGCGAAGAAGATCGCCAAAGAAGGCGCGCTCGGGAAAGAGAAAGGAGACGAAATTATAGCGAAGAACGCCGACAAGAAGAAAGAGTCCGGGCTTCAGAAAACAGACAAAATGAAGAAGAACGCCGAGAAGCGGAAAGACTCCGTGCTGTGGAAAACAGACAAAATTGTTAACCGACCTCGACACTGAATTATAGTTAAAAAAGTTTGTGAATTCCTTCGCAATATTTTAGAATGCTTTTACAGTTTAAAGGGAAATGAAAGTACTAAAGGGGAGCCCCGCTCTCTATATATTAACGGCTGCGAAGGAGACTATAAATGCTGGCATAGCCATACATTGCTAATGACGCTTATTCTGATACAATTATGATACACTTTAATGACCCTACTTAAGGTACCTACCAACCTTTTGCGAGAGTCGGCTGACCAAAACATCGCGGGCGAAGTATTATTTTTACAACACAAGTTGTGTATTTCCGAATTTCGGTACATTTTTCATATAAGTCCTAATTTTTACACAGAAGTGTTTATTTGCGCAACAAGTTGTATATTTTTGCAGTAAGTAGTATCTTTTTCTCGATAAGTAATATATTTTTCGCCATAAGTTGTATATTTCCCAAGGTAAGTTGTATGTATTTGCTAGATGAATTAAAGATTCTAAAACAAGTATTTTTGTCCGAAACGGCGCGCCATATTGTTATCTGCCATTACGGCTAGCACAACAAGAACACTGCTGAGGGCCCGCAATATTTCTCAATTTTTACCGGGGCCAGCCGAAGGCTGGAACCGGTCCAAAATTTATTTTCATAAATTTCTTTTCAACGTCTCGTTTCCAGGGCCCCGCTTTCCGCTGTGACAAAATTGTTGTCATAGTAACTTTACTTGCTCAGATGTATCGCTGGCTCAATTGAATTGAAGTATTTTAATGGCCCGGTTTAAAGGTGGGCGGCACACATATGAGGCTTTTTTATAATACTAGAATACCGACAATATTTGCAGAGCTGTAATTCGCCAGTTGAACAAGCTGAGTACGCCGAAACATTTCATGTCCCAAGTTCGTAGTTTGTTTTGTGGCTGTGAATGGAAGTTAGTTGTTGTTTTCAGAGACTAGTTGGGGGCGTTTGCGCCTCTGACAAACGATATGAAGGAGCAGTTGTTGTTCCGCTATCTTCATGTGAAAAAGGTATTTTAGGTCACACACGCAGAGTTGGAGTTAACGATATCAACTCTGACGTTGAGCTTATTTTAGCGCGCGCATCAATATTTTCTCCTCCGCGCGACATTTCGTCTTGGACCATTTGCCCATCCCATCGTTCTTCCCTGGGCATTGGCTGGCGCACAGGTGCTCGTCGATGCCGAGTACCACCAGGGCTATCAAAGCATGCTTCGAGAGGAAAAACTCGAAAGGTGGACCGTGGAATAAGCACGTCGGAGTCCAAAGCTATTTTAAAACAAACAGGTGTTTTTGTTCCAGTAGGCTCTGGTAGGTACACTTTTCGTGCTGACCTCTCTGTATTTTAATTAGCCGGCGGATGTAATCAGTGTACCAGACCGAAGTTGAAAAATCTTGTTAGCATTGCGAACAAAAGTGACCGATGATTTGTTTCATTCCGTTGCAAAGGTATATGCCGTGACTGCAGGCCCATTATTGATGTTAAAGAAAAAACATTGGAAGATGTGCCAAAAACTACTTTGAGCGTCGCAGACATTAGCGAGGGCATCGGAAAAATTATCTTGGTAAGTTTGATCATTTTGATGACTTGCATAATTCTGGTCCTTAAAGCATTTATTAAATTATCTAATTAGGCGCCTTTTTGTTTAATTATGCTTTGGTTGCTCTTCATAAGACAAAGTCAAGTTTGCTCCACGCGATTAATTACTGTCAATAAAAACATGTCACAGGGAGCAGTTTCGTAAGTACTAATATTATCAACCTTGTCGCCTCCTAAAAGATAAGGAAAGCCTTTGGAAACAAGATGGTAATACTAAAGAAACAGAGAATGTACTTTAAGACACTATTTTTGTTTATAGAACAAGGATTCCCCACCAGTGCACAGCACTCCCATTACACCAGCAGGTTTTTATCTTCCCCCGTGCGAAGACACATTCAGCGACGTCAGTTTCGATGATGTACAAGTCTCTCAGAATAGGCCTCTAGATGCCTTGAATACATATTTGGTTTCCAGAGATGTTAGTCCCGTTAGGTCTCAGCTGCAAACTTCGTGGGAAAGACAAGTGGACGGACAAAGCGCTACTATACACGGAAAGCTAGTTAAGGTGTGACAGCATTAGTACAAGATATGACACCACATGAGACAGGCCCCTTGTTCCGAGCACTGTGTTCTTCAGACGCGCTGCGCCGCCAGCTCTCTGATGAGGAAGATTCGGATGAGGACAACATGGACGTGAGGCTAACGGAGGCACTTGCCGAGTGTTACCAAGCTGCCAGTCGCTGGGGGACGCGCCGCCAGATACTTTCCATCATGGCAGATAAGGTGCGTTACAAAACACTTCTCAAGTTTATCCCTGGTCTGACCAAATATCGCTTCACAGAAGCCAAACGCCACTGTTTGACTTACGGAAGAGGAGCTCCAGTACGGTCAGTAAGAGCACCTAGGACAGACGTGACCTTCTCACAGATTGAACATTTTATCGCTTTCATAACAAGCTCGCATATTGTGCAAGATCTGCCATTCGGAGAAAGGTCCATAACACTTAGCAACAAAGAGACCATTAAGATCCCAAACGTTATCAGAATCATGATCCCAGAAAGGGGTTGTAAAACAATACCTGGCCTATTGCGACGAGTCTGGTTTTAAGCCTCTTAGCCGCCTTTAATCCTTTAATGAGTTTACTCCTAAAACAGCAATAACTATACTAGGAGCTTAAAAGCAAAAATATACCTGCGAATAAAATTAAATATAAATATATACGTATATAAAATGGTAAAATAGGGAAATAGTACAATTATGTATACATATAAATAGCATTATTCGAGCGATTTAATGGCTGCAAGAGCAACACACTTAAAATTATTTTTATTTACATCATCATCAATAGGTAGATTGCTCCATGTTACTATCGTCCTTGGATAAAAGGAATACTTATAAACATTATTTAAAACACTAATTTGCTGAAAAGGATGACTATTCGGTAACCTAGTGGCTCTTTTAATTTCTTGCACCTCGGGAGGAAAGCTAATACCAACATGTCCCTTTAAGATCTTATAGAACATGCTAGCTTGGAGAAAGAGTCGACGAGCTTCAAGAGAATCCCAACCAAGTTGTTCAATCATTGGAGTGACATGACTAAAGCGAGAGTAGTCACTAAGTACAAATCTTGCTGCACGATGTTGAACCATCTCAAGTTGATAAATATTGTGTTTGGTATAAGGATTCCACACACAACATGCATATTCAAGCTTAGGACGTACCAACTTGCGGTATGCTGTTTCTTTCACTTTTAGGTCACATCCGCTCAGGATACGACGCAGCAGCCCAAGCGTGGAATTTGCCTTTTTACAAATGTTATTTACATGCTCATTCCAGCAAAGATTTTCTATCACTGTGATTCCGAGGTATTTTGCTGAGGGAACTCTAGAGATAAGCTGACCATCCACAGAATATTGAAACACAATCGGGGTTTTCTTGCAAGTTATTCCAAGATGATAACATTTCTTAACATTAAAATGTAATTGCCAAGTATTTGACCAAGATGATAATTGTTTACGATCATCTCGTAGAGTCCAACAATCTTCTGCATCATGCAGTACTCTTTTGCGTATCCTAGCTGTCTGTCCGGCCTCTACTTGAAAATCACTTCAAGGCCTAGACTACATAAGCTCAGCAGGTGCGCAGGCATTTGAAGACCTGATTGACATTGTAGAAAGACTTGGGGACATTGGGCAAGGCATGGGATGGACCAAGAACCTGCAGACTCGCCTACGAGACGGAAAGTGATACCTCAAAAGTGATTTCAAGGTAGGTAAAATATCATCCCTTCACATTTTTGGCCTAAGTCTTCATTTCATATTAGTTTCCTTTGCAATGGGCGCCAGAAGCTTTTCAGGCGCTGCTCGTTGGGTCGGCTTTTTGCGGAAATGAGTCGGCCACCAAGGTAGATGGCGCTAGCGGGTAAGGGTGAGCTTTCGTACGCAGAATTACAGAATGATTGTTTTTTTATTAGTTTTGTATCAGTCTGTTTGCGTCTTTTTCCCACTTCCAGTTAACATTATCTAGTGAAATCCAGTGCAAGAAGTTAGATTTTATGACGACAACCGGCAAAAATTTAATAATATTGTAGTGCGCTCTCAGTGCTTTATAATTATAGATTATACATTTGATTTTTCCTAATTTGCGTTATATTAGAACAAAAGACCTTGAGGGAAAAACCATCAACTACTTCCCCACCCTCCCTCTCCTGTTCGTCCGAGGGTTAAGACCATATAGGCTCGTTTTATAGAAACAATCTGAAATTTGACTCTTTAAGGTTCGGTAGCTCTCCCTAAGTCATTGTAAGTATAACAGTCATATATGATATTATATTTTTGGTATAGGTGCGTGTGTCTCTTAGCTCTACCGTGGCCGATCACTGTAGATGATTTGCTCTGAGCGACCCAAAAGATCCTGCCTTCCAGGATCAGTGCGACCATGAACACAAGGACTCCTGCGATCGTTGCGATCAAGTGGTATCAACTTCAGCGAGATAGATGCAGCGCTCACCGCCCAGAAAGGCAACATGCTACCCGAAGTCTATGAGGGGCTGTCATTCAGCGTCAGGCAAGCGAAGACAAACATCCTTGCCTGGAAGGCTCATATACTGCGCTCTATCAACCAAGATGCTTCCAGGAATGACATCCTAGAATTGCTTGACGAGTCATCTGGGTTAGTTGTCCAGGACTGGGCCATGAAATATCTGCCGAGGAAATACCGCGAAAGTCAAGCTGATTGGTTCGGTAAACGCGGTATTCCTTGGCATATCAGTGTAGCATTCAGAAAGATTAGCGACCAGTTTCAAATGCTGACATTTGCTCATATCTTCCAGACGTGTAGTCGGGACAGCTGCGCAGTTATCGCAGTGATGGCAGACGTCATTAAGCAGCTCAAGACCATCATACCAGGCCTGAAGAAAGTCAGCTTCCGCCAAGACAATGCTGGTTGCTATCACTGCGGGACCACCATTGTTTGCGCAAGCACGTTAGGAGCAGAGCTGGGTGTAACCCTCAAACGGCTTGATTTCTCCGATCCCCAGGGGGGAAAAGGAGCCTGTGACCGCAAGGCGGCATCCATAAAATCACACATGCATATTGACCTAAATTCAGGACACGATATCGAGACTCCAGAACAGATGACGAATGCCATTCGATCTTCCAGTGGGGTACCATTACTGAGTGTCGCCCTTTGTGACTCCATCACAAGCCCTTCAGTGGACTCATACAAGATCGATGGAGTAAGCCTACTGTCGAATATAGAGTTTTCAGAAGAGGGAATCCGTGCATGGAGAGCGTATGGCGTGGGAACCGGAAAGCTTATATCGCAGATACCTGAGGCTCCCCTATCAAATGGTCTACCGTCCTTGGTAGTACGCCAGGCGTACCCAAGCTCATTCTCATCGGGTGTGAAAAGCCGAGCATATGGCGCGCATCCGAGTGGTATCCGCGGCACTGACGATAAGACCGAAACTGAAGAAGAGCACTCAGCATCGCGCGAGGCTCTGTTCACGTGTCCTGAGGAAGGTTGTACAATGACATTCCTGAGGCACTCCTCCACGATGCAGCACTTGGATTGTGGAACACACAAGCGCGCTTAAGAGAACGAGACACTCTTCGACAAAGCTGCCCAAGAATATGCAGAACAACTTGAGGGGCAAGCCATGGTGGTGCCAGTAGTCAGCACTGTCAGCAGACGAGCAGGTCACACAGACATACATCCCATGGGCTGGGCATTCAAGCCACGTACTACACGGAGCACTATGTTCACGGCAAACCAAAAGTCATATCTAGCTACAAAGTTTAAGCTTGGAGAGCAGACCGGAAGTAAGGCAGATCCTGCAGCTGTTGCGAGATCAATGATGTGTGCAAGGGATGCAACTGGAGATAGATTGAAAGAAATGATTATGAAGTGCGGGTTAGACATGAACTGAAGAAATGATCCTCACACCTTGAAAAATTCGAGTGACTCTAACGGGATTCGAACCCACGACCTCTGCGATGCCGGTGCAGTGCTCTTACCAACTGAGCTATGAAGCCACACAGTTGAGAGCAGGTTAAATTGTTCGGTCTTTCTGCAGGTACCGGAAAGCTTTGTATTTTTGGTAACTTGGGAATAGTCTTTATTTGGAGTTGTTTTGTTTCCTGTCTTTTATTTCTTTTGTTTTACCGCCGTAAGCTTACGTAATCTGTGCTCCGGTACTCACAGAAGGTGCCAAATTGTTGGGCTCATGCGTGTTTTCCCGTGAAAGGAATGGTGAATGAAAGAAATGATTATGAACTGCGGGTTAGACATTAACTGAAGAAATGATCCTCACACTTTATGGACAATTTAAGCAATTGTCACTGATTTGCACTTGAAAAATTCAGGTGACTCCAACGGGATTCGAACCCACGACCTCTGCGATGCCGGTGCAGTGCTATTACCAACTGAGCTATGAAGCCACACAGTTGAGAGCAGGTCAAATTCGTGGGTTCGAATCCCGTTGGAGTCACTTGAATTTTTCAAGTGCACATAAGTGACAATTGCTTAAATTGTCCAGAAAGTGTGAGGATCATTTCTTCAGTTCATGGAGATAGATTGTTTTCAAGCGACGAGTTTCTTACAGCAACCCAAATAGCTGGCTTCTTCTCACGCCTTGCTTCAAAGAAAACCCTCAAGAATGAGGATCAGGAAGGTGTAGAGGTCGCCGCACATGAGGCCTGTCTAGAACGTATTGTTAACGAGGCTGCAAGTGAGATTGCACCTAAACATCCTATGGTCTATGACGCCTATAATCTTTGTGAAATGGTGTCCCAAAAGAAGCTGAATGAATTTTCCATTACAGTTTTAAAGGACATTTGTACTTCCTTTGATATTGACACTGCAGGCATAACAGTTCGACGCAAGAAGCCGTACATCGACAAAATACAATCGCTTTGTCAGGAATGTGCGTGTCAACAGTGAGGCGTTCTTGGAACATTCTACTGTCTTGTATTAAGATTAGATTAAGAGAAAACTGTAAACGAGTTAGAGACAGAAACGAGTTGTGTTGAGAAAAGATAGGCAACATGTACGGCAGGCAGTATGTCTTTTTTATCGTAGGTCTAGGTTTTGAATTTAAAAGCTCAAAAATGTTCCGCGAAAGCCCCTTAGCAGATAAGAGACGCCGAAAAACTCTCCAACCCTCTAATGGCTACTCTTTGGTGTATAGTAACTTCATTCCAGAACTTTTTTATTCTTATTTATACCACTAAAAAATAATGGCGCACTTACATTTCACGTACCTTAT
>BLFK01000652.1:106372-111372 GCA_014634185.1 Astreopora myriophthalma | reverse complement strand
TGCTGGCAACAGAAGGTCTTGGCCAGTTTCCAGAGATGAACGCCCCAGGAGCCTTGGCGGGCGGCGTAGAGATTGACCGCAGACAGTCGGGCCATCAATTGCAGGGTGGGGACGTACGGTACTGTATAGTGTAGGCAGACCAGGCATGGATCTTGCTGAGTAGCCGCCATGATGGTTTCGAGTGCAGTGAGCCCCCAAGCGCGGGGTCCCCTCTTATAGACCCTTGGAGAGACACGTGACCCGACCCGGGTGGACCAATCAGAGCCTCTTTTTTAAAAAACCCACCCGGAGGGGGATAGGGGGGTATCCCCCCAAGAGACCCCTCCACCCACATGGACTCATGGACTCATGGACATGGACCACATGGACTCATGGACTCCACCCACTCGGTCTTGGGTCTGCGACGCGACAGGTGCCCACGGCAATGGTTCTCGCAACAGTAAGCCTCCTCGGGCGTCGGGTAAGGCGGCAGGGCCTTTTCTGGGACCACGGGTGGGGCTGGCAACGGCGGTGGCAACGGATCCGGCTCGGGCTCAAGGGGAGGGATGCTGGCCATCAGTTCCTCCAAGGTCTGGGGTTCGGGCGTGTCCAGTTTGGCCACCTTAGGATCGGAGGTAGTGGTGGTGGGCACGGGGGCCGGTCGAGTTCTCTTGCGCGGCGGCAGACCCGCAGCATCCCAGGGCGTGGTGTCGTTCTCCAACTGGACACTCAGGTGCAAATGCTGGCCCCCTTGGGCGTGGCGTTAGGCGGTGGCTTTTTGGCGGGCTTTCTGACGGAAAGGTTTCTGACGGCACATCAACGAATCTGTGCGCGCCCCCCGTCCATCCTCTTGGGTGGGGTCTTTTTCTTCTTCTCGGGGCAAGGATACTTGGCCGGAGTGCCGTACTCCCAAGAGATCATGTTGTGGCTGTGTCGAGACCCTCGAATGAGGCTGAGCTAGCCGGGCCCCCTCTCTTATACCTGTGGGTCCATGCCCGAGAAGCACGACGGGATGACCTCATTGTCGTCCAATGGCACGGCACCGGGAAATCACGGAGCACGTGTGCACGCGTGGGAGTCGGGAAAATTACGGAGCACGTGCCCTGCCAGGCGTGGGAGTCCGTAAAAGGTCAGAGCACGTGCCCTGTCAGGCCCGCTTGGGCAGGTTCCGGACCCTGCCCGCTCGATTTTAAACGTTTTGTAAAATCAGAGTCAATAAAAGAAGGTGTTGTGAAGCGTGTGAGTTCATTCGTGAGTAAGATGTGGGGTGAAATGGGGCGACGCTGGGTGCACTGGCACTTGACACGCTGGGTGTGTACCAGTCTGATCGACTCGGCGGGTCTGCCGTGTCGATGGCTCGACCTGGACGACTCCGACGACGAGCAGGACCTCGAGCCCCCCATGGCTGTCTTCGAGGTCTTGCTCGACCATCCCGTTTCATTGGGGGCACTACGCCGCCTTCGTGGCGTGGTTGGTGTGTCGGAACTCGGACCCCGAGGCCTGCTTCCACCTCGTCCATAAAACGTATCCCGACCGCTTGCAAAGCATGGGCCAGTTGCTCTACGATGGTACGATGGTGGCTCTGTCCGCCACCAGCCCGAAGAAGAAGAAGAAGACGTCTCAGACGCGACATACTCCCGCCTCACGGAAACGACGAAGACCCTCCCTCTCGAACGTGAGTGCCCTGTATGCGGATCTGTCGGCGCCGGGGGCCTTGGGCGGGGTCCGACGGTTTGCCGACGTGCAAGGCCTGTCACTCCGTCGCGCCCGAGCGGTCTTGGAAGGCGATCTGGCCTACACGTTGCACAAACCCCAGCGCCGTCGATTTCCCACCTCGCTGGTGCTGGTGTTCAACATGGACGAACAGTGGGTGGCGGATCTGGTGGAAGTGCAACGGTTGGCCCGTCACAACCACGGCATCAGCTACTTGTTGACGGTCGTGGACGTCTTGTCCAAGTTTGCATGGGTCCAGCCGCTCAAGACCAAGACGGGGGCCGCGGTTTGTGGAGAAGACGGGCCAACGCATGTACGTGACGTTTCGCTGGGAGCAGCGGGGGGCCAGCCGCGATCTGATCGTCAACAATACGAAGACCAAGATGAGCTATAGTAACACGCCCACCTTGATCCTCAACGTCAAAATGGCCGTCAAGACGGGGTGGTTGCTCGAGAAGACCGACGGGAGTTATGTGTTGGGGCCCAACCTGTGCATGGAGTTCCCGAAGGACCAGGTGCCCGCCCTTCAAGAGCAACAAAGCCAACTGGTGGATGGTGCGGACCAATCGGTTCGGCTTCCACTATCTGGCCCTGAGCATGAACTGCCAATGGCAGTTCCAGAACCTGAACCAAGCGTTTTACGCGGTAGTGGGCGACCCCACGCGGACCTTGCACATCTACTGCAATGCCGGGGGGCAGCAGAATCGTGGGACGGCAAGTGACGGACCTGTTGCGCAAAGTCCAGTACAAGTGCCAAGGGCGAGGCACGTTGTACTTGGAACCGTTGCACGTGCAGTACCACCCCGTACGCAACGACGTCATGGAAGTGCTGGAAAAGCAAGTGGCCGAGACGGATGGCATGTTGGTCCGGTTCGGGCAAGGCCGCCCCCTGTTGACCTTGCACTTCCAACGGGACGTATAAAGTGCACCGGGAAGCAAGGGCACGAGACCATGGACACGTTTTACGTGACCTTGCCCAGCGACGGCGATGACGCCGGGTTCCCTGACAACACCAACGTGGCCTTCCGAACCCGCGTGAGCCCGCCCCTGTGGTTACGAGGTGGGCGGTGGTGGGTGGGGTTGGTCAGTTTGAGCGTGTCGGACGATGACGACGACGATGAGAGTTGCCAAGACGCATTGTTGCGCGTGTATCCGCGCGGTCCGTTGATCGCCTACTTCTTTTCGTTCGAAGAAGACCAGCAACAGGTGAATCGTCCGAGCATCCGAGCTGACACGCACATTGAGGACGTGGCCGACCGTTGCCATGATGGGGCGTCGTTCGTGAAAGCGGTGGTGGACGATCTACAATGCAAGTACTGGAATAAGGTACAAGTAGGGTGGTACTGGATGGAAGGCGACGCCATCTTTTTGCCCGAGTTTCGTTGGCCCGAGCCGAACACGTTGGTGATCGACAACGAGTGGGTGGTGCACAACGGGGACATTGGTTTGTTCGTCCGTCAAGATCTGATGTGACGAATGGGTGGCACGGACGATGGGCGACGTGGACGTGCAGACCACGGGTCGAGGCCAGACGCTCTTTGAACCCCGCCACGTGCAGTACGTGCCGGTGCGTCAACTCTTCTTCGACATGGTCGACATGGTCGCCGGGGTGACACACACCAACACCATCACCACCGTCCTTAAAGACGGCGGACTGCCGGTGGTGCGACGGACCTTGTCGTGTCTGTCGACTCCAAACTCGTAAAATGACCAAGACACCCGTGTCGCTGTTGACATCGACGCCGGCCCCCCTGCAAGGGTGGACGCCCGACGCCTTGCAATGGTTGGATTCCTTGTTTGCCTTCTACCACCGGCAATGGTGGTGTCATCTTCGCACCTTCACGCACGTGCGACGGGTGCATGCCGCGTGGAACGGGTTGGCCCTCTTGATCGTGGCGGCCGGGTTGATCGTCGGGCCCGTGTTGGACGACAGTCTGTTGGTGGCTTGCCTGGCGGCCTTGGGCACGGCGGTCAAAGGGTGGACGGATTTCAAGAAATTCGCCTTTAAAGTGGACATGGCCGGTCAGGCGTACACCACCTATGCCAACACGTTGATCGAATTGCGCATGTACGTGTGCAGCACGCCGTCGGACCCCGTTGCTAGTTTTTGCAGCACTTTCGCAGCACGCCAATGCCGACCAGATCAATGCCGTCAGTGAATTGGTGTTGGAAGGGTGCCGGTGGTTCCAGCAGGAGGCCGAGGCAGGGTTCAACCCCTTCCTCCAATGCATTACCATCGCCTACTCCTGCATGCGGTACTTTCAAAAGAAGTGTCTGCAACCCCACACCATCGCCGTCGAACCCCCGCTGGGCTGGCAGGGGCCCGTAACCGGCAGAGCGTGGAAGTTTTTCAGTGGCTCTACTGGTGCAAGCAAGAAGCACGTCCCGTCACCCGCGAGAGCATGACCGAAGAAGAGTGGCAGGCCCACGACCTACTGCAGTTGGAGGATCCCAACTACGACATCACCGGCCTGCCCGTGGCCGACCGCATCGTGCACGTCGGCAACCGTGGCGAACAACGCCTTCGGCTCAACGGCCGTGTCTTCGACGTTGACGGCTACAATCCCGTCACACACACGGCCTACGAGTACCACGGCTGTTACTTCCACGGCTGCCTGCGGTGTCACAAGGGTCAGATGAACCAAAAGAGCCGAATCCATCCCGATCGCACCCTCCGCAAACTCTACGAGGCCCCCAAGGAGACGGCCTTGCGCAACTGAGGGGTCCGTCTGGTGACCATGTGGGGGTGCAATTGGAAACGCCTCAAGGCCCAGCGTGAGGACATCTGGACCTGTCTGGCCCAGCATCCCATTGTGCTGCCCCTGGATCCACCAGACGCTTTCTTTGGCGGCTGTACCAACGCCATCGTGCTGTATGCCACCGTCAACCCCGAGAAAGGCGAGCAGATCCGGTACGTGGACATCACTTCCCTCTACCCGTGGGTCAACAAGTACTGCGAGTACCCCATCGGGCACCCGGAGATCAAGACCCACATGGAAGGGACCGACCTGTCCCCGTACTTCGGGCTGGCCAAAGTGGACGTGATCCCGCCGCCGTTGTTGCACCATCCCGTGCTGCCCTTACGGAGTGGTGGCAAACTCACGTTTCCTCTCTGCTGTACTTGCGTGGCCTCCGAGCAAGCCAAACCCCACTTGCTGGACCGGACATGGCGTTGCCCGCACACCCCCGAGCAGCGGAGGCTGACCGGCACGTGGTGTACCCCAGAGCTGGCCAAAGCCGTGGAGCTGGGCTACGAGATCGTCCAGATCCACGAGGTGAGACCCCCTCCCCTTTTCTCCTCACGCGTT
>BLFK01000652.1:71372-96372 GCA_014634185.1 Astreopora myriophthalma | reverse complement strand
TTGTTAGGAAGGTGAGCCATTCTACGGTCAGTGTTACAGCGAAACATATTAATTAGGTTTTTTGGATTTCTTTTGCTTTTGTTTTTCCTTAATTAAGTGTTTTTTCTTTTCTTGGTGCTTAACACTACTTCATTAGACGTTAGTATTTGTTATTGTCCCGTTTCACTGTTTGCAGCTCACCGTTATTCCTGTTACTCATTCGTATTGTTGCGCCATTTTTTGTCAAGTTTTTTAGAATAAATAGGACCTAGGTCAAAGCTTTTTATACCAATATCCTGAAGTTTTACAAGAAGCACGTTTTATTTCGTTGAGTCAGCACACCGTTAAGGTAAACCTTTCTTCGTGTTATCCGTTTCTTTCTCATTTGTTAACTATCGTTTTCAAGTTTCGTTTACTAATTCTTCAATTTTTCTGGTTTATATGTAGTACCGTAAGAGTGTGGATGTTTTAATAAAGGAGTTCGAGCACAAATACGCGTAACGTCGGTTACAGTCAGCCTTCACCGTGCTAGGTTGCTTTTCCTTTTTTTTTACCTGTGTGTTTATTGATGTTTATAGCACTAGCATACCCTAAAATCCCAAGGGATGCACCACTGCCTTGGTCGGGGGTACACGTTCCCCGTGTTTTTTCCACCTGCTGGTTTTTGGGGGTTTTCGTGTCCGGCTTTGGTGGTTCGGTTCTTTCGTTTATATATAAAAACAAAAAAAACCAGGGTCTAATTTCCAAAATACGTCTAGGTGTTGCAATAGAACGGTTTTGAATTGATCCTCACACTCTGTGGACAATTTAAGCAATTGTCTCTTATATTCACTCGAAAAATTGAGGTGACTTCAACGGGATTCGAACCCACGACCTCTGCGCAGAGGTCGTGGGTTCGAATCCCGTTGAAGTCACTTGAAGTTTTTCAAGTGCATATATGAGACAATTGCTTAAATTGTCCAGAAAGTGTGAGGAACCCGCACTTCACAATCATTTCAAAACGGTTTTGCCTGTAGAAATCACCGTGTTGAAATATCTGGAGGAAAAAGCAACAAGGAGCAGGATTGGAAAACAAATGCAGGTCAACGATAATTTTCCAAAAAAATGTGTCAACCCTGAGTAGTTAAGGGCGTCTGTACAGGACCTAACCAATCAGAGAGCCGCATACAGCCCACGTGACCCCCCTCTAGCCAATCAGAGCTCGATGCATCTCATTAACTGTCCGCCATTTTGAATTGAGGGGAATGCGGAGTCCAAATATGGGCATCAGGCCCCCAAGAACAATAGAGGAGTGCCAGGACACTACTGGGCACTACTTGGCACGGCGAGGCAGGCAAGAAACCGAAAGTCACGCTCCAAATCAATAAAAACGAATTTTTAATGAAACAAAAACCTATTTACACGCGGGAACGTGGGGGACTCTGACCGAGTCCCCGTCCCTGGATTTTTTAAAAACAACCATTTACAATTTTTCCTCATGGGTCCTCCTCTTCGTCCGTGTACGGGGGCGTCTCGGGCAGGACGACCCCAGACGTGCCGTCGTCCGTGGAGAGCTCGTCCTCTGCATCCGGGTCGTCCGTCTGCGTCTCCATGTCAGTCACGCTGATCGTGTCGCCACTTTCACTGGGTGTGTCTGAGGGGAGGGTGTCGGCCAGGGCCGGGTCCAGGCTCATCAGGCGGGCGCGACAATGCGGACAGGACCAGTGTCGTCGGTTATGGTCGGCAAATTGGGCCAAGCAAAACCGCATCAAGCAGAGGACGTGCATGGATTGTCGGCAACAGTAGGTTTTGGCAGGCTTCCAGAGGCGGACGGGTGGGGTCCCTGTGTCCCTGTGTACTTGTTGACGGACGCCATGCAGGCCATCAATTGTAGGGTAGGTACATACGGGACTGTATGATGAAGGCACACCAGACAGGGTTCTTGCTGGGCAGCCGCCATGTTGGTTTTGGGAGGGGCGCGAGCCGGGGTCTCTCTTATACAGGCTGGGTAAGGCACGTGACCCGACCCGAGCGAACCAATCAGACCCTCTTTTTTAAAACCCCCCCTGGAGGGGGGATAGGGGGTATCCCCCCAACAGGCCCCTCTAGGCCACGTGGGACGCCTCCGGGCTCCCATTGGTCGACACGATCTCGATAAAAGGGGGGAGGCCCGAGAGACGCCCCCATTCCGAAACATGGAGAGCTACTGGGACGTGCTTCTCCCCGAACTGCAAGAAATCATTTTGAACCTGTGAGACCGGTCCGAGCACCGTGAAAAGATGAAACTGTTAGTGAAAGAGATCAGGAGTCTCACCGTGTGCCCCTACAAGAGGTTGGCACTCGTCCCGAGGACCAACCCACCCAGTCAGAGTAACCCCGGCTTCATCCACTGTTCCCGGTGCACCCTGTTTCACCTCGTCGGAAGCCGTTGGCTGTACATGGCGCCGATGCCACCCATCTTGGACGTGCCGTACCTCGTCGACGACCCGGACCGTTTTCCTCAGTGACTCAGCCCCACCCTCAGACCTGGACCGTCCCCGGACAAGCCTCGGGGGTCTCTTCAGACCCCCACACCTTACATGCTAGGAAAGGCATGACCACACAGTTATGAATCACAACAACAAATTTAATAAGTTTCCTATGTACAATCAATCAAGGGTGGGCCAAACGCTGCGCCCGTTCGACGTTGACAAAACGCATGTCTCTTTTCCGTCCCAGGGCCCCGCGCATCCACTGTATGAAATGATAACACTCCACCCTGGGGAAATGATGGCGGTCGGGATCGTCGTGGTGGCCACAGGTCGCCACGATGGTCAACCGCGTCAGGTCGTCGAACTTGGGGCAGTTGTATCGTTCCAAGTCGAAGGAGGGTATGTTCAAACTTTTCAGCAAATCCTTCTTGTAATGACCCCCCTTGAAAGCCACGCGAGGTCGGTCGGGCGTCTTGAAACGTTCGTACAAGGTCTTGAGGTCTTCGGGCTACTCGCTCAAGGGGGCCGCGTGTTCGCTCTCGTGGGCGTAGAACGGTAGGCCGTGCACGCGTTCTCGCACGTACCGAGCGGTCCTGCGATCGGCCACGTCCAGGCGACGCCAGAGGAACGCGTGAGCGTAATGTTTGGACCCGTGATGGTCGCCGGTCCAATCGCACCACTCCAGTTCTCGCGGGACGAAGGTCGCCCGTCCATCCTTCAGGAGATGCACGCTGTACCCGTCCAGGTCGACGACCAAGCACACCTCGTTCAAGCAAGTTCGATCCATGACTGACGGACCAAGGTCCGACCGCTTTCTTATGTACATAGTCCACACGCGCGCCCACGCACGCACTCACTTGCCTTTGTGGTTGTAACCCCCACGCTCCAGTTTGGGGGAACTGCGCCCGGGTATCCCGGATCCCATAGGCCACTCGGGAGGTGACGGGGCTCTTTCCACCACGGGCGACTGCATCTTCTTCCGTTGGTCCTCGGGCGTGGGCGGCGTCTTGTGGATGATCGTGGGCGGGGACTGCAGGGGTCGACGCCACCCCGACGGAGCAGGAGCAGGAGCCGGTGGGTCGAACATGGCCACGCGTCGCCACATCACTTGAGGGGTCCACGGACGGTCCACCCACTGGAAGAAGTTGCACCCTCCCTCGTCCGAGCGATGGCACGTCAGAAAACCCCGTCCTCGGTTGGGCGTGTCGCGCTGCACCACAGCCACGCGGGTGGGGTAGCCACAGTAGCAGAAGAAGGGGCCTGCTTGGACGTCGGGATGCACGGCCCCTTCCAAAGCCTGGAGAAACGCGGGAGCCTTGTCCAGACCCACCCACACGGGACACTGCTTGTGCACACATTGCACGTACCGCCAACCTCGTGGTGGAGCGGCAAGGCGTGCAGGGGACACCTCAGCAGCGGTGGGGTGGTGCAGAGTCTGCTTCCTTCTCCTCCTCCTGGGGGGCGGGAAAGCCACCACAGTACGCTTCGTCGGGCGTCGAGCCAGCCGACCCTTCCTCCAGCACTTCCACCTTGTCTTGGGTCCACGGCATTTGCTCCTGGTTGGGCGGTTCCGGACACGTGCGGCACAGGACCCACTCCGTCGGCATGTCGGGCGGCAACGGAACCTTCTCCGGGACCACGGGTGGAGGCGTGGGCAATGGCGGCGGCAACAGGTCCGGTTCGAGCTCGGGGGAGGGAGGCTGGCGAACAGTTCCTCCAAGGTCTGCGGTTCAGGCGTGTTCAGTGTAGGCTGCTTGGGTTTGGTGGTAGGTACGGGCGCCGGGCGAGTCCTCTTGCGCGGGGGTGGGCCGGCCGCATCCCGGGGCGTGGTGTCCTTTTCCAAGCGGGTGCTCAACTCCAGATGTTGGCCGCCTTGGGCGCGGCGTTCGGCGGCGGCTTTTTGGCGGGCTTTCTGACGGGCAATGGGCGGTTTCTGACGGCGCGTCAGCGAATCCGTGCGCGCCCCCGACAGGTGGTCCATCTTTTTGGGTGGGGTCTTCTTCTTCTGGGTCTTCTCAGACCACGGGTATTTGGCCGGAGACAGAGTGCCATACTCCCACGAGATCATCTTGTTATTGTTGCTAAACTGTGTCGAGACCCTCGAATGAGGCCGAGTGAGCGGGGTCCACACTCTTATACCTGCGATCCACGCCCGACAAGCACGACGGCTGCATCGATGTCATCGCCGACTACGAAGCCGAGCGACCCCGAAGCCCCCAGACCCAGTCCCGACGCTTCCACGACCGGATCCAGGGGTTGCAGCACCAACTGAGTGAGACGCAAGAGGCGTGCCACGACTGCGAACGGGTCCGGGCGCAACTACGTGATCAGCTCCAGAGTCTTCGTCAGACCATGGAAGAATGGCGAGACGTCACCGAGCAACTGCAGACCCAGCTGCGACGATGCGCCGACAAGGAAGCCGAGAAATGCCGGATGTGGATGACGCGGTGCGATCGTTTGTTGGATCGCGTCTTGTGCGACGACTGCAAAGAAGAGAAAGACCTGGCCTACTTTGACGAACTCGACAGTACGTACGCGAGGGCCCGCGCGTGGATGCCCGCCCAGTGTCCGGAATGTAAACCGTATAGACACTGTTTTTACTGTCCCGAGTCATCGACAAGTGGTACGTGGAACCCGTGGAACCCGACCACGCGTGAACCCACGCGTGAACTTTTTTGTCAATAAAAGACGTCCAACGTGTGGGTTCATTTGTGAGGGGGATGTGGGGTGAGACGGGACGACGCTGGGTGCCCTGGCACTAGACGCGTTGGTTGTGCACCAGTCTGATCGACTCGGCGGGGGTGCCGTGTCGATGGCTCGACCTGGAGGACGACGAGTCGGACCTCGAGCCCCCCATGACCGTCTTCGAGGTCTTGCTCGAGCACCCGCTGTTTCATTGGGCTCACTATGCCACCTTCGTGACGTGGTTGGTGCGTCGGAACTTGGACCCCGAGCCCTGGTTCCACCTCGTCCATAAAACGTATCCCGACCGCATGCCGAGCATGGGTCGATTGCTCTGGATTCGCGTACGATGTTGGCTCTGTCCGCCCCCGGCCCGAAGAAGAAGAAGACGTCTCAGAAGCGACGTGCCCCCGCCTCACGAAAAAGACCCTCTTCCCAGCACGTGAGGGCTCGGTATGCGGATCCGTCGACACCGGGTGCCTTGGGTGGGGTCCGACGGTTCGCCGACGCCCAAGGTCTGTCGCTCCGCGACGCCCGAGTGGCCTTGGAAGGCGATCTGGCCTACACGCTGCACAAACCCCAACGCCGTCGATTTCCCACCCTGCCGGTGCTGGTGTTCAACGTGGACGAACAGTGGGTGGCGGATCTGGTGGAAGTGCAACGGTTGGCCCGTCACAACCGCGGCATCCGTTACTTGTTGACGGTGGTGGACGTCTTGTCCAAGTAGGCGTGGGTCCGACCGCTCAAGACCAAGACGGGGGCCGCGTTGGTCCGCGCCTTCGGCTCCATCTTGAAAGAAGACGGTCGACGTCCCCAAAAGTTGCAGACGGACAAGGGCAAAGAATTTTACAACCGCCCGTTTCAGACTTTGTTGAAACAGGAGGGCATCCATCATTTTTCCACGCACGGGGATGCCAAAGCGGCGGTGGTGGAACGGTTCAATCGCACGTTGAAAGGGCGCATGTACCGCTATTTCACGGCCGCCAACACGTTGCGGTTCGACGACGTGCTGCCCGCGTTGGTGAAAGGCTACAACGCCAGCCGGCATCGGAGCATCGGCCGAGCGCCTCGCGACGTGACCCCGAAAAACGAGAGCCAGGTGTGGCACGCGTTGTACGGTCGGAGACTGCAGAAGAAGAAAGGCCAGCGACCCCGCTGGAAGGTGGGCGATCGCGTGCGGTTGGGCAAACACCATCGCCCGTTCAAGAAAGGGTACTTGCCCACGTACCGGGTGGAGGATATGGACGGCACGCCGCTGGAAGGCACGTTTTACGAGCAGGAGTTGCAGAAAGTGACGGGGGGCGACGACGCGCTGTTCCGCATCGCGAAAGTACTTAAACGCAGTGGAGAGAAGGTCTTGGTGCGTTGGAAAGGTTGGCCGAGCAAGTACGACAGTTGGGTGGCCAAGAAGGACGTGCAGACCTTGGGATGAGCGAAGAATTTTTCGTGACGTTGCCCAGCGACGCCAGCCGCGCCAAATTCACCGACAACACGGCGGCCTGGTACAAAGTCCGGTTGCCGTACCCGTTGCGTCTGAAAGGCCGCGGGTGGCAATTGAATTCTGTATTAGTGTCAAAATATGAACTTTAATACAGAAAATATGGTAACTTGTGTACATTTAAATCACAGTACCTTCTGGAATGTTTTTCCATGGGCAAATGTGATAGACGGTTGTATGGTGAAACCGAGAACAGGCTCCTCTGCTGCCCCCATTACAAAAATTAGAATTGAACTTAAACTCAAAGGATACCTTCTTCCACTGGCTACTTGACGCACATACTTGACAAAACAGGCAAAGACTTCCTTTTCCTTTGAGCAGGCTGTAGACCCATCTGTAGAAAATGCAGGCTTCAACATTTTTAACAGCATTGCGGAGGTCAAACTAGCATTGCTGGGCCTCAGTAGATGAAGAATTACTGGCTTGTGTTGGAAGACTCTGGTAAGTTCAAGGACATCAAGTCCCTGCTGTAAATTGATTATGCACTTGTCTTGTTCTTGTCTGTTAACTAGTCTATCAATTACATCCAATGGAAGAAAACATGGCATGGCCCATTGAAGAAGGACACGTGCGGCACAGGACCATTGAAGAAGGGCTACCCCCATCATAACACCAACAAAATAGTAATCATCTGACAGGAACTTCCGTAAGCCATTACCAAAATACTCTTTCGTGGCATGCTTCATAAGACGAACCCATTCCTTTCGGGGCCCTCCAAGATCCGTTGCTTCTTCACCCATAAAGTCTACCTCGAATGTCTTGCAAAAGTCATCAATGGAGTCAAAGTCAGCGAATGTTGTTTTCAATATGTTGGAGCGATCAACTGTAGTGTAGTTGGTTTCACCTTCAAGCAGACTGCTATTGTCAGCAACATGCATGGCTCTGCCCTTATGAATCGTTGCTGTAGAAACCTAAGAATTTCAACAGGGTCAGAGTGCATGCTTGTCTATTTCAACCAGTAAATCATCAGGTTCCTAGTGAAAGAGATCACTTGTATGGGGAGTTACACTGACTACTGGGGTGCTGAGTTCTCCTGATCGTTCTTGGTTGGGCTGCTCATCATCCCCATCTTCAGTTGCAATGGTATTTATAGCAGACTGTGAATACTTCAGTTGCAATGGTATTCACAGCAGACTGCTGGTATCATTATTCTGTGAAGGACAAACACGGAAACATAAAACTTGGTGTTGCTTTAATCGGTTAACGCGCACAAACTCATAAAGACGAAGAAGCGGTTCGCTAAAAGGATAAAAAATACATAAAGACTGTTAAGATACACAACTACATAAAAGACGTAAATACAGAAATCAAAATTAACAACTCGCAACTCTTACCGAATGTGTGCGACTACGGACGAAAAAAACTAACAGTTCTGACTGGACATGACTGATCTGACGAACTGAAGCGACGGGAAGGCCTTAAATACTACTACTAATTAGTCCCTGAGGGTTTGTGACGCGGGTCACCGAAACAAAACAATAGAGAAATGAAAACGAACGCTACACAAACACTCCTTCCCACAAACGCGCAACACACGACCATGAAACTTCTAAAATAAAACAAATGAATGATTTAATTTAAAAACTAGAAGATAATATTACAGAAAAATAGAAATTCCTAAAACTTGCCTAATGCAATCTAATTTAGGTATTAAACTAACCTTACTTAAATATCAATTACTGTACTTAACTTAAACGATAATACTAAATTTACTAATTACTTTACTCTTACATTTACAATTGGACAGTTCAGTTCCTTTCTGTTCTTTAAGTTCCTCGGAAACACCGCACACGTGCTCCACCAACCTTACTCTCGTTCTCTCAAAATTCCTCCCTTGTCACCTTTTCAGCCGCTTTTACTTTCCAACTTTTTCTTTGCTCCACAGTCAACGCGACTCTCCGCTTCTCTCCGTAAAACTTCTCTTCTTCCTCTTCCTTCTACCCTCAGGCCAACGATCACCGCCAATGACAAATGGGTTTTGTCCTTGATTTTTTGGTCGGCGTCTGCTTATGACTTTAGCAGGGAAAGACCGTTCAGCTCCTCTTCGCAATTCTTCAACTTTTCAACAACCAACTGTTCGCCACTTCTTCTCTCACAACTGACCACCACGAAACTTACATTTATATATATATGCATAATTAGTTGAGCAATTAACACTTTGTATTACATACATATTGTGAAACGCGGTACCTTACACTCCTATGTTACTTACACTCTTATGTCCTAAACACGATACCTTTACACTCTTATGATAACAACGCTTTACTAAATCAACAAGATTTTAATTACAGACTAAGTTACAATACATCTCTAATTACAAACAACTCTACAACGTTGAATTAACACCAGTAAATTAGCGACCTTAAGCATGCTCGACGATTACGAGAACGAGGACGACCGGAAGTGAAATTTTCGATTAAGGACAAACTGCGCATGCTTGTAAGTTTGTTTTCGTTCTCGTGCTTTCGTCGACGACGAGAGAGGTGCAGCGAAGTCGTTTTAGCGAGAACGTTAGTTTTTCCTTTGAATTTATAGCCAAATAGCGTATTATTCCAAAGCATTTAATTGCTAAATGTATCATTAAATATTCGTAGAAGCAAATGTGTGAATTTAAGCGCTTTGAGTTGAAATTATCATTAAATACGAGTCTTTTTGTTCCTACTTCTGAAGAGGTGATGGCAGCCGAAGGAGCGGGAAAACCTCAGTGAGTAAATCAAGCTTTTGTTACTTGTTTCCTTTGTGAAATTGCATAGTTTAGTCGGTGATTTTCTTATGGCTCTTTTAGTGAATGATTTCGTTTCTCACAGTCATATGTTCTATCGGATTTTTAATAGTTAAGCCACAAACTATTAAAAGAGACTACTGTACTTTGGAAACGCTACGTCTTTATCTGCAGCAGAATGAAGTTATCGCACAGCTCAGTAAGTCCTCAGTTTTTATTCAAGTCAATGAATTGCTTTCTGTCGTGGAATTCCTATAGACATCTTTAAAAGATGCCATAGGGTAAACAAGAACTCTCCAGAGGAAAAAAATTAAAATTTGTCGTCTTCGGGCAGGATGCTTAAGTCTTATTTTTCCTGCCAACAACGACGTTCTCGCTCCAGTCTCTTTGACACTTCTACGTCATTTTGTCGTAGTCGTTCTCGTAATCGTCGAGCGTGCTTAATTTTAAGGTCGCTAATAACACTAGGACGAAACGAAATACTGAGACCGAAAAACTGAAACAAAAAGCTAAATAAAAACATGACAAAGTAGAAAATTTCGTGACAGGGTTTACGAGAAACTTACATGAATTGAACTGGACATAAACGTGTTAACTAGCTACAGCAAAAGAAAAAACGAAACAAGGAAAGCGATTAACATAAATACTAACAGTTAAAAAAAGGAAAGGAAAACTAACAGTTAAAAAAAGGAAACAAATAAAAGATGTAACTGTCCGCAAAACATTCCATTTGCTATTACTGAGTCCCACTTCTTGTTCTCTTGCTCTTCCCCTGCACATTTCAAAACGGCAAACTCCAGAACTTTCTTTTCTCCCTTGCCTTTCTTTGCTGCTGTTTCCCGGGTGCAGAACTGGCTCGTGCTTGCATTTGTCGGTTTGTGTATGGCAGTGAACTTAATCTTTCTGAACTACTTAATCTTCTGAAAACTCCATTGCTTGACCTTGTGTTGAGCATGCCTCTCGCAGACCGAAAAACATCAGAGGCATTAACGTTGTTGTCATCCGGCCTTGTCTCTTGCGGCAGGGCATTCTGTGAACTATCATTTCGGAGGATTCGAGTTGCCTCCTCAAGCATTCGGGCGGCACGCTGCACGTGAGACTGATCCATATCAACTGACACGCTAAGAGTACGTAAATATAAAATATAAGTATCAAAGTTACTTCTGAACCCGGTAATCGAAGTAATCGAAGCCCTTAATGCTCTTTCCTTACGATAACGTAATGATTTATGGCCAAATGATAGTGAAACAACACCCAACACTTACCTCCACAACTAATGGCGGACAAAATGGCGGGTTCTGGCATCCTCGCGTGGCTTTTCTGCCTTGGCCGCGCTCGCCCCAGGAAGATTACACGAAATGGCTCGATGATTGAACGTGTTTTTTGTGTGGATTAAATGAATATGTTCATAAAGGGATTGAACAAATATTTCTTGATTGAATTGAAGAAAAGAAATCAATGATTGGACTCAATTTATATTTTTACGAATGGACTGAATGCATGTTTTTGTGATTGGACTGGAATGAATAAGTAGTTATCGTGATAGAATTGAATAAATATTTGCATGATTGAATTGAATTAAATTGAACCGAGAACCACCTGATTGAATTGAATGCTTTTTCGGATTGTTTGAACAAATTTGGGAGGTTGGATTAAATGAAATCACGCCAAAATGATTGGATTGGATAAATATTTCACTTGTTTGAATTTTGCTACAAATGGCGTACCATACACAGACTGTGCTTACGATTGTCGTAGAATTTTAAAACCTGTTTTAAAATCCTGCGACATTTTTTGTGACGTGCACAACGGTCGTAAGCGAGTTGTAGGTTTGATTTACACGAGACAATTCGTGCCGTAGGCCTGTCGTAAGCTTGTCGCATGCAACGAAGACGTACCGTGTAAATCGGCCCTTAATAATCCGAGGATGCAACTTTAGGTAGCTGAGATACAGTGAACAGCTAAGGTCTGTTAGTAAAGAACCAGTCTAAAGTACCCGGATCCCTGGTTTTAAAAGTCACAAGCTTTTTGAGATGGTTCACTTGAGATATGTATTTTGCCTGGAATCCTGTTGACGTTTTAAAATCACTAGTAATTATGACGAGGGCGGTTGGTTGTTTGGACAACAAAGCATCAAGGTTCATCCGTCGCCGTCAAATCTACCTCCCGTGTGTGTTGGTTACGCTGTTTTTATCTACCAGAGGAAGTTCAAGTTGGGTATGCTCTAGAAACTCTTAACAATTTTGCTCGGGTCCGGCGGATGCAGTCGCAGCGTTTGTATAGACAGCACATTTGAGGAGTGAGCGGAATATTAAAAAAAATGCTTAATTCTGAGTGAAAGCCAACTGCCTTTATTCTTTTAAATATAATAGGACTAAAGCTGAATTGTATTAGAATATGCATATGCATGCTATAATGGACTTAAGCTTTAATAGGAAAGGTTTGAACAGACATTGCAAAGGTGGCATTAAATTAACATTGCAGTTCGTTCAGTTCGTTCCTTCCTAACTCAAGGGTTAAGTGCTTTACCGACAGGCAAGGGACGACTAGGATTGTGCAAGTTGGCAGCATGAATTTCAATCTGCACAAGTTAGCTTCCAATGTTTTTTCGTTTTGTTTCAAGGTTGGAATCTACTTAGACATTGTGTGGGTCCCACCATCACTTAACGAAAAAGCTAATTTCCTCAGCAAGATTGTGGATTACAACGATTGGGAGCTCGCCCCCGGGTTCTTTCGGCAACTGGACGAGCTTTGGGGGCCATTTACGGATGATTGCTTTGCCACCCATTACAACAAGAAGGTCGCAAAATATTTTTCTAGATTCTGGAATCCTGGGACAGCCGGAGTTGACGCGTTTTCCCAAGACTGGCAACACGAAAATTGCTTAGTTGTGCCACCGGTCGCACTCTTGTCAAAAGTCCTTATTTTCATGTTTCGTTGCAATGTCAGGGGGACATTAGTGGTACCTTACTGGCCGCTCACGCCTTTCTGGCCTTTGTTGGCTCATACGTTTTGGGACTTCGTTCTCGATTATTCATTTTTTGAGGGACGGTTAGCGTTGCGTCGAGGTCGTAATACGAACTGGCTTTTAGGTTCAGCCTCCTGGGACGGCCTAGTCCTTGCTGTGAAACTTCCATTTTCTCGAAGCATGCCAAACTGACCTTGTTGAGAGTGACTCATGGCGAGGGCTTTTTGTACTGTGAACCAAGTATTACAGATCTCGGATAGATAAACCAGTGCTTCTTGAGCCGTTGGCACTGAGTATTCATGTATTTGATGCCGGTTGGCAGTTTACACGTTTTCGTAGCCGGTTGGCAGTTTTGTTCGAGCTGGATGGCAGCGAACTTGAGCCAGGTGGCGATGAGTATTTTGCTGAGTTAGGGATTTCTTTACCACCCCCCTCCCCCACCTCACATTAACTCTTAGTACTTTTGTTTTCCTTAGGATTTGATAGAAGCCTCCTCTTGGGAACCGTCGTGTAGGGACAGAAGACGTACAATCGTGCAGCAAGTTTTAGCTTCTAAAGCCAATTCTTCTGTTAAAAAAATGTTACCCATTAAATTAAAGGTACCTTAGGTCCAGAGGCGTGAAATTAGTCATGCCTTGTGTTAGTTTGGTCGTCTCAGAATACTTGTCTTATCTTCATGAACTAAAAAATCCTATGCTGTCGTTTTGTCGGCGTTCTGTGCGTTAAAGTGGGTCAATGATCTTATTCTTTATGGTGCACAGGGTAATCCGGTGGACATGGCGTTAAATCAGAACCTGGTTCAGGCTACCAAACGAGCTTTCAGTAGGCCAGTCAACAAAAAGGAGCCCATTACCCCCGACATGATATATTGTATTTGTGTTCAGTTTGCCCACGAAGGCAGTAATCTTAAGGATTTACGTACAGCTTTACTCTTCGTCTTAGGGTTTTATGGTCTCTTTAGGATCAACGAGCTACTGGATGTGCAAGCTTCGGATATTCTAGTTCACGACAATCACCTACAGATTAATGTTAAGAGTAGTAAAACTGATCAGTTTAGGCAAGGCAATAAAGTATTTATTGCTAAGAGTGGCGGTGCTACATGTCCTCACTCATTATTGTCACGATGTCTTTCCGCAGCTAGCATTGATCTCAATTCATCAGCTTACATTTTCAGAACACTTCAACCTCATAGGAAGGACAATTCGTGTACTTTAGGCCATAAGAGGCTCAGCTATACTAGGTGTAGGAAATTAGTTAAGGAATCACTTTTGGCTATAGGAGTAAATTCGGTCAGTTTTAGCACTCATAGCCTTAGATCCGGTGGCGCAACGTTTATAGCTGACAATCTAGCGAAGTCAGGTTCTTCTGACAGGTTACTCATGCTCCACGGTCGCTGGAAATCAGAAACAGCTAAGAATATGTACATCAAGGATTCCTTAGACAGTAGATTAAAATTGACCAGGTTGTTCCCTACCTTTGGCGTAGAAGAAATGTAACTTATTTTTCCTTTTTCCTACTTTATACAGTTATAGCTTTATATATTCTCGTAACTTAAATACTTTGGCGTGTATAGCGTGTAATGGCATTAAAGCATCGTCGGGCAAGTGTTTTCACTCTGCCTGCCTTATAGTTTGTGTCTTTTTGTATGCGTTAGCGCTCTGGAGAAGGAAAATATTTTTCCTTCGGACGAACGTAGTGAGGCAGTAGGAAATTTAAAATTCTGTTACTGATTACAGTATAAAGTAGAGGCCTGGTTGACATCATCTATACTAAAATATTCTAAGATCAACATCTTGCCGCTATAGTGTGTATGTTCTAAAATCAACATTTTTCTGTTGTGGTGTACACACTGTGGAATAGATGCCCGGCCAGACACCAACTACAACCAATAAGCGGTCTAAAATTAACGATAACCAATACGCGGTCTACGATAGGCATTCTAAAATTAACATACACTATGGGATAGATGCCTGATTGCACTAACCTCACATTGCCACCGACGGCGCAAGAGAATCGAAAAGGGACCTTTAGCAACGAGGAGGGCAACGGCTACGGGAACGTCGATTCAAAATAGGAATTCACGTCATTGTAATCACTTCGCAATTATTTCAATTCATTTCAAATGCAAAATTGTGAAATGTCACAAAATCTGTGACACGAAATTGTGAGATGACACAAAATTGTGAAGTGTCACACAATTTGCCTCTGCTATCCAACAATGAAACTGGTATAAACGGCGTTTAAGTTTGGTGAGAGATCGCAAAATTCAACGTCGTGTGCTGGCGTTCTGCCAAAGCCACTGATTTTGGTCATTTGACGTTGTTGTTTTGGAGAGGACGGCAAGGAAATGTACCAAATGTAAAACGCACGTGCAGGGCGTGTACAGCGTTTGGTTTCACAGTTACCAATTAAACCAACTGTTTCGTGACGTTCCCGTCGCCGTTGCCGTCCTCGTTCCTAAGGTGATGTTACACGAGCCGATTTTTAACGCAACATCGTTGCGTCAAGAGTTATCTCGTGTAACATGGCGCACAGAGTGATTTCGAACGCAACATTTCGTTGCGGCAACATGCTGCAGGTTTTTGAAAGCGATTAAAAAGGAAGCAAGATTGCTGCCCGAATTTTGTTGATGTTGGTGAGTTTAATTCCCCGGCCGCTGACCTTTAACGCAACATCGTCCCCGAATGCACTACGGAGAACCGAAACTCGTTGCCCGCCATATTTGTTTCCTGGGATTTGTTGAGCAGGAGCCTGGGCTCAAATGTTGCGAACAATGTTGCGTTAAAAATCGTCTCGTGTAACATACCGTTGCCGCAACAAAGTTGCGTTAAAAGTTGTCTCGTGTAACATGGATTAAAAATCGGCGTTAAAAATCGGCTTTAAAAGTCGGCTGGTGTAACATGACCTTTAAAGCTCCCTACTAAAAAGACACGAGGGCAGACCGCGCATCTTAATTCTTGTATTCGCGCATAACCACAATTCCTTGCGCTTTTGATCTTACCGCTACGAAAATTCCTTGCGTTTCGCGAAAACTTGTTCAAGGCCCCTATTATCATGGGCACCCAACGAAAAACTTCGGTGAAATATCTCTTGGAAGAGTCTATCCGTTCTAAGACTTTCGGATTCTACATTGCCAAATATCTCTTGATTTCTTAGCTAAAACACCACCAAAAAAGATTCGTAACCAGGGAAATCCAGGGCAAAATAGTCTCTTACATTTTCGGAAGGGATATTTTTGCAATTTTGGCTGTTAAAAAGTTCACCTAGCATTTTCGAGTAAGCAAATAGTTCGCTGAGAAGTTTTTCAAAGGTAACGCTCAACTAGCAATTTCTGAAATTAAGATTTCATTCCCTCAAATTTTTGGGCACTTCAATTTTCAGCTAAGAAATCCAAACAAATCAAGTTTTTCTAGCTGATAAAAACATCTCTTTCAAAAGTCTCTAAACAATGGAAGGAGCCTAGAAATATCTCTAACAGTCTTTTTGCTCAATTCCTCAATTTTGCTCTTTCGGTGCCCCTGTATAATGTGACCTTTTCCCGATTAGAGTGCTGCCTCGTTCGTTCGCTTCAGGCTTACTCAGTGCGGCAGCAACTGATGATTGTGTACACACAGAAGCATTTATAAAGAACAATTCCAAACCTTTGTCATGCAATAAAAGTAAAAACCAACATTTGTGGTGAGAATTAATTTAAAGAAAGAAGGAGAAGAACACTGTCCATTTAAAGGCATGCAACCGTACATTCATTTAACTAACGTACTTACCTTCTTTTCATGAGCCTTGAGGTCCTCTTGTACACTGCCACGGCGCTTGAACCAAGAGAAAATAACAAACTTCTGGGGTAGCTTTAAAAAACATCCATCGACACATGACCTGGTTCCGGTCCTTGTTATTTCAGAAATGATCAAAGGCATCACTTAAATAACAATGACTGTAGGGGAAACACGAGGGAGAACTGGTGTTGACACAGCAAAAGCCAGAGATTTTACTACAAAAAAAAAAAACATTCTTCCTGTCGACTTACCCGTCAAAATCATTCTAAACGCTCTTCAGAACATTTTCGCAACTAAATACACTAATTATCGTACATAAAAACAAATTGGAGCACTCCACACTTTCACCGCCATTTTGATGAGCTTCAAGAAAACAAGTCTGCGTGACACTTCAAGACTCTGGTCTCTGGGCGAGAGGTTTAATGGCTTTTAGCTGCATCAGAGAAAATATCAAATGGACCAACATTGCAAACAACATTCAACATTTTTCCCTTGGACGCAAGCCCTCCATACGGCTTTCAAAATATTATTTTACCCACGTAAAGCCATTATAATTTACGGGCAGTCATGTTGACGCCAGTGATTACGCGAGTGAAAGCTCGTAGCAGTCAAAATTCCCTTTCAAGGTCAAAGTTTGCTCAACGAAAAGCTCTTGTTTCTCGAGGGTAGTAAAAGTGCAGTGGCACTCGGCATTTCAATTAATTGATCTGAACAGGAGCCCATGATCTCAATGACAGCTGTCAATCAAGGTGGCCGAACACAGAAAGTGGCATGAAAAAGTCGACATTTTTCTATTTTGACTTAGTTAACTATGATTTTGATGAAAACGGTGTAAAGCTGAAAGAAACTCTAGAAATTTCTCGTTTTGAGTTTCACGATAGGCGAAAAAAAAACCCAATAACTTGAGAAAATTGATTTAAGCAATATCCGTGAGAAATCCTAAAAACAGTCCACCTTATCTGAAAAAAAAAAATCGACACTTATTTCAGGTTTCGAAAACGCGGGTGAAATCGACAAAAATCGTATCGTGTTTTTCGTTTTGCGTGTAAATAACAAATCAAAAGGTGATTTGTATGGAGTTTTGCAATTTCTAGATCCAGCCGTATTGAAAAGTAGAATTACCGGAAGCGATCACTGATTTTAGTCGTATACTACTGTACCTGTTTTATTTCAGTTCGAACCGACTTGCGACTTACAACTTGGAACATTGATTCGTCCTTCGACGGTCCGTGGGTCATTCATCCATTCTATTTTCAACTGAAATTCAAAATTCAAAATCGATTTCACTTTTTGATTTTCCTTTTCTTTTCTTCACGAAATCAATAAAGGCGTATCCATAAATATTTCACCGTTTTCACATTTATAAGAAACAAAAAGAACACTTCGACTTCTTATTTTTGTAGGGCTGTCCACAAGTTGCTCATAAATGTTTGAAAAGTTGCTCCAATTTTCTCAAAAAGTTGCTCAAAAGTTGCTCCAAAACTCTAAAAGTTGCTCAAAAGTTGCCTGAAAATCCAAAAGTTGCTCAGAGGTTGCTTTTTTGTATTTTGGTGTAAGAGGCTAATTATCAACTAAAATGAAGATGTTCATGAAGAATTTCACTTTGCGTAGATGCCAGATACATATCGCATATTGATTTCATTATAATTGTGTGTAAGTTTAAGTTTTACATCGCTATCTTCTCTCAACCCACATCCCAAAATCTGATTCTCTTCATTGGCTTCCTTATATTACAATTACTACTAGATGAATCATCACATGATGGTATTTAAACAAAACAAACGTTGCTAATATGCTTATTTGATACATAAAGTATCTCTGACGTACATGTCTCATTTGCTATATAAAAACATATCCCTGGAATATTTATGAGTTCCCAAACCATTAAGCATCTTTGCGGACGTAGTACAGAGCACGTTCTCTGGGTGATCACGGATACGCATGTTTTGCACCCCCAGTTGTTTGCCCCCTACAAACTGATATAAATCTAACGCACGCACGCTTCTTGTCATTGTAACGTAACATGACTGATGCCTCTACTGTTTCCTCTAATGCTGCATCTCGCTGCTTGCTAAATGGATTTTGCAGCAGACTAAACACTCGTTCAGCTGGTGCTGAACTAGGTTGCACTAGCAAGATCTTTTTTACTTCAGCAGACCAGTTTGGGAGAGCAATGGCATGAGTGGCCCACCACTGTAATTTTCCTTCTTCTGTCTCAATTACTGCACCATCAGCCATGGCCAGATAGTTGGGTAGCTCTTCCACAAGCTGTACAACTTGTGCATCAGTAATGAAACTAAATTGCTTCAGTTCCTGAACTGAGGCTGCAGTTGGCTGTAGCACTTGTACTTGCATTGGTCAGCATAAGCGTGCAGCCTTAAATGCACGGACTGTATCATGGAATTGCACGCTGAATTTCTGCTGGTAAAAGCCGAGGCCCGGGTTGATGCATGCCTTTGCCTGAGCAACCAACTTGTTGTACAACACCATATTTCCACCTGCATGTTCGTGAGCTTTGGCCTCAGTGTTGGGATATGATTCAATAGCTACTGACAAACGCTCATAGCAGCTAAATACTAATGGACCTTCCCCCTTAAGATAGTAAGCGGCCTTAACAAAGTGCTTGCCAGCGTCAATCATAGCAGCAAGCTCAATGTCTAAGTCTCTAGCAGTGACTGGGTCATCAAAAAGATCCAACAGGCCTGCACGACAAACAGGAGAAAGGTTTTCGTTTTCCCTTAGGAAAGGCTCTACATCGCCAAAAAAGTCTATCACCTGATTCAGGACTTCCCACTTGCTACCCACTTGCTTCCCACTTCCCACTTGCTTCCATCTGGTATTGGACTGAAGTCGCACCGCTGTCCCAGTTATATAGTTTTCCACAATAGCCGAGCAGCTGGGCTAAAAGAAAACATTGTATGCCAACTCCTAGAAAATGTGTCTAGGACACTAAATGCAAAGTTCTTGCCAACATTGTCAATCGAGAGAGAAACATGTCACATTAAGAATGTTGGGAAAGAAAAACTTGACTTGACGCAACCCAGCATCATTTACTGATGCGCCATCTCGCATTGCTGCTAGAAGCTGGTTTGGTTGAATTCCATACTCTAAAGCCAGGCATTGAATTAATCTCTGAGCAAGCTCTTCCGCATTGGCATCTTGGCCAGGATCTCTAACTTGATAAGCCTCTGCTGTATATTCCATTCGCTGTCAATGAAGCACACAATAATTGCTAACGCTTCTCCGAGCCTGGTGCTCCCATCAAAGATTACAGAAAAAGCGCTATTGGCAGCTATTTCTGATTTAAGAGAGTCTATGTCCTTCTGACGAATCAAGGGAATGAATTCCTCTGGATGGGTGCGAGATGTTAAGCGATGACCATATTTTTCGAGAAATTGCCGCTGACTGTCGACTTTTGAAAGGGGAATACCCGCATTCAGTAAAGCTTCCACAAGGTCGTAGCGATAGAGTTTCATGTCCTCAGGTAATGTTGATCCTTTCGCTCCCCCACGTGTTTTTCGTAGAGGATCCTTGATATTCTGATGTTTCATTTTGGTTTTATTGATGTTCTCCAGTGATTTGATATGCTTCACGGATGATACATGCTTCTTGACAGAGCTCTTCTTTTCTGAGAGAGTTTCTTTGCAGGCGTCACATCTAAGATTTCCTGACACCACAGTTATACACTGGTCTTTGAACTCCTTAACTCTATCCCACGAGGACACATTTGGATCGACTGAACCACGCACTTTTCTCTTCTTTTCTGCTCGATTGGTTTGCACCTTTCTTTGCCGTGAAATACCAGCTTTTTCTGGAGTACTCAACCTAGCTCCAGCACTACCTGCTATTTCTAGAGGATCTGAATATTCATCGTGATCACTCGAGCATGGACTGTCGTTCACCTCCGCCATTTTGAATTTCTTACCATATTCCCCGACCCTTGTAAAACTACCACAGGCAGACCACCACTAGCCGTATTCTCCAGAGCAGGGATAGTGTCTGTGGTGTCTCGCCAAATGTGGTGCGTTTCCGTCTCCAGGACGAGAGTTCGTTTTCATAACAACAACAACATGCTTTATTCTCTGTTACTACACTACTCGTATTAGCGCACTCTTTTCTGTTTATATTCCTATCCCATAATACACGGAATGCTAGTAACTTCCGTTTCCGGTACACTACAGTATCGAATAGTGAAAAATGTTGTTTGCAAAAGGTATATCATGATGAAAGCAACCAATGTCCAATATGAGAACTTTAATAAGCGCTTTGAAGTTGTGAAATGTCTTTAAAAACAAGAAACCTGTTTAAAATCGAAATCCAAAAAGTTGCTCGAAGGATTGAAAGTTGCTCGAAATCAGAAAAGTTGCTCAAACGTGGCCGAGCAACTTATGGAAAGCCCTATATTTTTGTGAAGTCAGCATTGAATAGAAAATCAAACAGGCTATGGTTTTCGTTCTATCAGCAGGAAAACCATTGTCACAGTCTTGTGTCAGGAATGATTACGCGAATTTAGAAGAAAGTCCAAAATTGAAAACAGAAATCAATTTTTGTTTTTGGGCGAAGAATTAATCAATCGCGCGCGCTCCAAGTTAAAAACGTACCCAGGGGGAGCTGGGGGAGGGAATGATTGGTCCTGTTCCCCAGTCCCTAGCGGCCTTGGCCCCCGCAGCGTTTCGAGCCCTTCATTCTCGTGGATTGTTTGGCGCGTTTTCCGTGGTTGTGAATTTATTGTCGTTATGGCAAGCAGCAAGATACTGGACCTTTCACGCGAGGGAAAGAATCTTCGACTTTGAATCGCAGCTTCTGACTTATCGGTATCCAGACTTTCTCGAGCGTTTCGGGCGAGTAAATGCATAATTTCGTAGCTCATGATTTTGCAGTGTCCCGGTGTCAAGCCGCCAATGTGCATGTGCATTGGTAGTGTTCATGTCTAAACTACTACATTTTAAATCTTAACCTTGAGGTTAAAGCTCCTGCAAAGATGTGTGAATGAAACGAATGATGGTTTCTTTTGAGAGCAAGAGCAGTTCAGAGTTCGTGTGGGTCAGATGACAGGTGTACACAGCATGCTTTGCAACCATAGCCTGACAGTGCTCTTTTAATTTTATTAATGACCGCATGAATAAATAAATGAATGCATGAATGAATACCTTTATTTAATTGTCAGACTGAAGTAGCAGTAAAAGAACCACTAAATGGGAGTCCACTATTTATAACCCCGCCCCCCCCCCCCGACCCATGGGACGCAGCAGGGGAAATTAACATTTACAAAGTGTTAAAAAACGGCCTATTACCCCACCCCCGGGGCCAAGACGTCTGTTAAAAGCCCCGCATAGCGGCGACATCCGAACCTAATGAAGAAACTCAACTCAAATCGGGGATCGTTGGTCTACTCGATGTGAATGTCAAACTTAAACTGTTCTTTGTCATTTTATTAAAAACTGCAGCCTCTTTAATAAGCTGCAATCTCCATTTACTCCGAAAGCTGGCCTTCAATATGCCGAATTTACGATGCAGAAGTCCACTTTCCTTACGCTGATGCCAGGGGCATCCGTGGTAAAGATTGCGTCGATTCTCCGTTTTGTTCATCGTAGTCGCAAATTGCAACGTTTGTTCTGATTGGCTAGTCGATGTTTTCGCCAAAGGTATCCACTGTAATATCAAGCTCGAAGCCACACCCTCCTATTTGGTGATGAAGACATCGCAGCAATATGCTGAGGTATTAATTTTGCATCTCGCGAAATCCGTACAGTTTGCCGATAAACATTTTGGTCTTGTTTTGGTGTCGTTTAACGACGTCGCCTTGAACTGGGGCAAAGTTTTGTGTAAACACGACCCGTTGTTTCGAGCGCGGATCGGAGTGTTCGTATGCAATTTTCACAAGTTTGAAATAGTGTGCGTTACTTTGAATCATCTCAATGTCGGAGTGTAAAATACTGAAGTGCTGGGTCGACTACAAGACCACTTATTTGAAACGCTCTGAACTGCGGGAATCTGTAGGAGAATTTTGCTTCACTTTATTAACTGTCATTGAATGTATCAATACTGTGAATAATCGAACGTATTTGAACGACTTCACTAACCAACCGGTGTGAGGTACTTGTTCCATTACATTTTGTAATACGGTCTTCGTTTGAGTTTGTTTACTGAATCTTTTTAGGCGAGTCGCGCGTGCAGTGATGTATTTTTTTTTCTTGTCACAGTAGTTCTCGGGAGGATGCAGTTGTCAATTTCATGCGTGTGTTACATGCGGAGGGATGGAGCATCACTCACACACAAAATGGCGAATCACACGAACCTCGTGTTCTTTTTATTTTTTTCGCATGATTCCTCACAGCCCTGTCCCCGAGAGAGGGGGGGGGGGGGGGATACCGTGTTCCTTTACTTTATAAGCCCTACACAGGTGAATACCATGTTCCTTAACTGTATAAGCCCTACACGTGTGGAGGAATTCTATTTGCTGATCAGCTGGTTTTTGTTCACATTTGCCCAGTGGTCCGAATTGTTTTAAGTTTGCAAGTTCAGTAGAACCCGAAATATAAATTATTCGGTTCTGGCCGACATTTTGCGTTATTTTGACGTTTGTTTACATTCTGTGATTCATTCGTATTAAAAGTACAATTCTTGTAAACTGTGTCGTATTTATATCTTCCAGAAGACAGTCGAATGAGTTTTCGAAGTTAAATACAAAAAAGGTTTCCAGACTCATAGATGTTTGACAGATATCTACACTGCCAAGTTTTAGTTTAGCGAAATATCTCCCTTGTTTCTGTTCACATTTGCCTAGCGCGTCAGAAAGAACTGTAATATTTTAACGCGCTCAATTTCAAAGTTCGTACGTTCAGTAGAACCCAAGATACAAATTGTCGGATATTTTACATTTTTTGGGTCGACCGTTTGCGTAATATTGACGTTTGTTTACAATATATTCTTTGGAAAACTATAACTGCTCAGTGAAATTGTCATTCATTGGCATTTAACATGGAAAAAGTAAAACTGTGTCGTATGCATGATCTTTCAGAAGACAGTCCAATGAGCTTTACGCTAACTGAAGAAAATATGCTTCACTGTCTGTTCAAACTGATCAAATCTGTCAACTTGAACTTGAAGCACTTTCATTTGATTTGAAAACACCACTTTAATAGGGCTACCTTGGTAAATATTTTCGTTCTTGAATATGGGATGTCATAAATCGCCAATCACCGTATAGTAGGATTGTATTCTTTGCCTGCTCTCTTTTAGGGGTTTTATCCCCACTACGCTGATTCATGTGAACTACCACAACGCAAACGCAAGCGCAAGCGCCAACGCAAGAAATGGAAAATTTTTCATTTCCTTGCGCTTGCATTTGCGCTTGCGTTTGCATTTCACACGTGTGAACCGGGGCAACGAAAACGCAAACGCAAACGCAAGATGAACAACACTCGTTCCATGCCTTCGTCCGCCATATTTTACCTCGTTCCCAGAGTCCTCGATTCACGACTGCTGTTCTAGGGTAACGCGGACTCTGGGAACAAGATTGCCGCCATCTTGGGGTACTGAAATGCGCATGCGTATCTAATTCCGCTTGCGTTTGCGTTCGACGTGTGAACGTCTCTGCGCTTGCGCTTGAATTTGCGTTTGCGTTTGCGTTGCTCGTGTGAACCAGCCTTTAAGTTTATGCTTCCGCGTTAACGCCACCAGGCGTCTTGTTTTGATAAGCCAGAGTTCATGTAAAATCGGCATTGCGTCGGATATAGCGAATGGATGGGTCATCCCCAAAACTACTACAGAATTATATGGATCTTGGTATTATATGAATGCAAATGGCGTGTGTTTTTAATGTCAAACGCAACGGGTTCAGCAGATAAAAAGAAAATGTTAGCTGTCTTACCTCAGTGAGGTGAGTGAACGCCGGGCAGAAAATAAGGCCGTTAAAGAAAGTAGACCGTCCGTAAATTCGAACTATAAATCTTCTCATGGGGCTTCTAATTTCACGGAAGTTTGCATAGTTTTGATCAGAAGGGTTTGTAAGAAATCTTAAAAATTCGTTTACGGTCGTTGTAGCCTGAATCTGTTCTTTACATTTCATGAAAATAATCTCAGTACAAATGTCTTTTAAAAGACACTCACTGACTCTCTCTCTCTCTCTCTCTCTCTCTCTCTCTCTCTCTCTCTCTCTCTCTCTCTCTCACTGGCTCACTCACTCACCCCCGCCCGCCATAAAGAACTCCTGATCGCAGTAGGTTAAGATTTCAATGTTTGACACAACGCTTGACATACAATGTTTGACATACAACGCCGCGGTCGCCTTGAAGTCGCTACACTGAATCAACATAAACAAAGTAACCAGCAGAGCTTTTCTACCCCCAAAACAGTATTTAGACAAGCAACACATTTATTTTGGGAGAAAAATGTGATCGATTTACTGCTTACATGTAGACAGGCATGAATTCTTATCGAAGACAAGATCGCCGATCTTGTTCAGAAAGTCTATATCCTTGGGCTCGTATAAAAATTAGTTTTTTTAAAAAAGCGATTCAATGTCGTCGCAAAAAAAAGTTACCATGCTGTAACATCACTGGAGATTTCTTGACGTGTCACAAGAGTCAACATCATAGCTTTCTCCTTTAGTCGTTTTTCGGGGTGTCATGCAACGCTGTCTTTGAGGGGAGCCCTGCGTGCCTCCAAAAACCAGCTGCGAGCGAGAACACATGATAACCAGTCTAGTTTGATAGACTCTGGCAAAGAGGTTGTAATACAGCGAGATGGATCCATGAGCTGGCTCACTGGAGTTTTACAGGCGTTTCCCGCCGCCCGTCCCAAGCCCCCCCCCCCCAATCATTTTTCGCCTCTTTATTTCCGCCTCGCTCTGCAGGTACTATCGCACCCCATTTTAGTCCATGGGCCAAGCCACTTTTCAAACCACTCGGGGGGGGGGGGGGGGGG
>BLFK01000652.1:63616-66116 GCA_014634185.1 Astreopora myriophthalma | reverse complement strand
GATCTATTATCAACTCAGGCATAAGTTCTTATGGTTATCTCTGATGAAGCAGCATGGTCTGGCATATTGATCATACTTGACTTACCTCTTAAGATGGGTAACATGGGTTTCCAGCTCTTGGCTCTAACTTAGCACCTAAAAATTATTCTAGCTTTGCATTACGCTCTTTATTTCTCAATGACAAAAAATGGGGGTCACCATGCTTGTTTTTGAGTTATTGCCACCAAAAGCTAAAATTAGGAGTGTTTGTAACAGGCTACACTGTTGCTATGGTAACTTATTATGTCAAAGAAATTTTCATATCTTGTTCACCAATAATTAGTATTTGTTTGACACCACTATAAAGGTAACAAGTGAACATATAAGTACTGGTAGTAATAATTATTAATACTTAGATGTGATAGATCTGTTTACCAAAATTAATGGTTATTTGCAACACAGGCACAAAATGGTGAAGGACCACAATTGCCTCGTGACAATTCACAATAAGACAAAATTCCATATGAAGTATGTGACAGAATGGTACGATAGTGGACGAGTGGCAAATGGTTTCTCTTGGCCAGAGATAATTAAGCCAAGCAAGCAACACAACATTCTCAACTATGAAAGAGACTGGGCTATGGCAGGATGTTCAGGGTACGTTACCTATAAGATATTTGAAACCGAGATCACCATTGGCTTCTCCAATCCAAGTGTAGGAAGCAACAAGCTAGGAGTCGGAACCAGCGGAAAGAAGGTGTGGGATGATATGGGAGACCATGGCTACAACGAATTTATTGAGAGGATAAATTCCAGTAATGGGATGGCAATTTTGCAGTTTGATTGTAAGTGCACAGGTGGAGTAACAAACACGTGTACTGTCAATGTAACAGCATTTACAAAATAATCGCATTAGGATGATTGCCTTAAGTTTTTCTATTTCACTTTCATGAAATCTGAATTGTTACCTTGTAATTTCATGGCATGGAACAAATAATGCCTCATGTTTTCATGAAAATAAAAAAAAATGATCATTTGGGCAAAATTTGGACTCTTTTAAAACTCTCGCACACTTGTTAAATAATGTGCTATTCCAGAAAATATCCAGTCCCATTCTATAAAGGAATTTTGAGTTCAATCTTTTTTGGAAATCCAAATTGACTTTCTTTTTGAGCCCCCTCTTCCTCTTGAGATTTCCACTGACCTTCCATGAGGTGACAGAGTATGGATATTTCCTAGAAATGCACTAGTTAACCTTTTGCCTGGGATAAGTCAATATAAGACTAATAGCAAAATGTTGTTGAGAAGTTGAATTCCAATACTATCCCAGTGTTCCACCTTCAAACTACCAGTCTTTTGATAAGATCATGCTGGCTGTGTACTCAACATCTGTTTAGTTCGGATGATCAAATTTTTATCCCTTGAATTTTTAGGTGTATCACAGAATTCCAGGAAAGATTAAAAACACTGTTTACCGTTTCGAAATATCCGCATTGGTTCTGGAGATGTTTAAGTTTAAAAAATGTGTAACATATGCTAATGAGAGGACTGATGACGTCATTTACTCAACCTGATATATCATCAAGTATATAAATAGAGCTATCGCAGTCAATTTACAGCAGAGACCATTGAAACTTAGTATTGGTATTGTCTCCTTCACCTCCGCATGTAAAACTGGAATTGGACATAAAAGAACCAACACACTGACCGAAAAGAGTAGGGAACGTAGTTCCTGGTGTTGTGGTTTGACCTCACACACATTTCAGGGTTGGGTGGAGGCTGGGTGATGGGCTGACCACCTCTCCCCAAGAGCCTCACCTGATCTCAAAAACCTTTTAAGGAGAGTGTATGCACTGAAAATGATGAATAACATTTTTGTTTACTTTTATGTACAGTGTACAATTTGGTCTTTCCAACAGTAACATTTCCTGTAATCTTGGTACATTAGCATAAAAATTTTGCTCCTATCTATTTACATGAGATTTCTGTTGTGTTCTGACATAAAAGCAAAGAAACATTGCTTTATTTAAAAGTTACTTTATCTTTAATTGTAGTCTATTCTGCATCAAGGTTCTCCAGACAATGTTCCGTGCATTCATGTGTTAAGTTGTACCTTGTCATTCCTACAAGCTAGAAAATGGAGAGAAAATAAATATATTAATATACAGTTGAGAATCAGGCACAGTTTTCTGTATTGCAGACATGCTTTCCGTGCCAATATTTTTCAGACATAATTTGGTGACCACAATATTCCTGTCACAACTTGAACATCGGAAGGCGTGAGTGATAGCAATTCCACTATACGTGAGTCCAAAGCATTAACTATTTAAAGGACCACTGTCATGGCAATTCTTGTTGTAAGTTTGTTCAAAATAATATAGGCTTGATTTCCGCCACTAAATGGGGTGGTCATTTTCCGAAACAGCAGCTGGTAATCAATACTAAAATTAATATTGCAAGGAAGTACTTTTTGTGGAGCATATAGAGCTGGATTTTGAATGATTTCTCTGAAAGGAAAGAA
>BLFK01000652.1:28616-53616 GCA_014634185.1 Astreopora myriophthalma | reverse complement strand
CCCCCGGTGCCTCCGTCAACGAAGGCATTCCCAAAGACTCTTTTCTGGACGATTCCTTTCGTCTTTCTCCTCCTCGCTCCAGCGACTTTGCCGATCTCATCATCGGCAAGGGCTCAGGATGCTTCCTTTTCAAGAAGGATTTGCAGCGCGCATATCGTCAAATTCCTGTTGATCCTAGGGATTACGACTTACTCGGTTACCACTGGAACGATCTTCTATATTTTGATCTGGTTCTTCCCTTCGGCCTGCGTTCGGCCACCCTCGCTTGCCAACGTACTATCAACGCCATTGCGCACATTTTCTATTCCGTTTATCATCACCAGTGTGTGAATTACATCGATGACTTTGGCGGCGTAGAGGCCTCTCACAACGACGCTCTTGTAGCCTTCCAGGATCTCGAAAACCTTTTCAACAGTTTGGGTCTGGAATCATGCCCAGAAAAGGATTGCCCTCCTTCAACTAGGATGGTTTTCCTTGGCCTCATTTACGACACTGTCACTATGACTTTGGAAGTTTCTGAAGAGAAGCTATCATGCGCCGCCGAACTTATTCGTCATTGGCTTGGTTCCCCATGCACCACAAAGTCTGATTTACGGTCACTCATCGGCAAACTTTCCTACATCTGCGCCTGTATCAGCCCCGGAAAATCTTCATGCAGCGAATGCTTTCTGAACTCCGTCAGCTTCCCCACAGATCTTCCCGCTTCACGCCCAGTTCCCCTCTGCTCGCCTATCTGTGCTGGTGGAACGACTTTCTGACCGTTTACAATGGAGTCTCTCTTTGACGTTCCTTTCCTTGGATCGATATGCCTCTCCGTTTCTGCACTGACGCCTGCATTTTCGGCATTGGCGGTTTTTTCGACGGCCGTTTCTTCCACTCCTCTTATCCAAGTTTCATCGACACAGCGTTACTGTCCATCGCTTCGCTCGAAATGTTGGCTGTCGGCATCGTTAGTCTCAAACTGTGGTCCAAAGATCTGCGTGACCAGCTGATTTAGTCCGAACCGACAATCAAAACACTGAACTCGCCATCAACACCGGACGCTCACGCGTCCCTTTTGTCCAATCATGTTTACGCGAACTTTGGTTTTACGCTTCCCGTTTTGATTTTGAGCTTCGCGCCCTTTATATCCCGGGTCACCAGAACACCATCGCTGATTCTCTAAGTCACTGGGACAATGATCCAAAATTTCAACAAACCTTCTATGAGGCAGCTCATCTTCATTACAACACCTTAACGGAATATCCTCGCTCTTTTCATTTGTTTCGTTTTGACTGCCAGTGGTAATCACCTCTTTGTTTCTTTCGTATTTCAGGTTACCACCTATGCGATTTACAGCATCATATCCGTAAAATTCAAGACTTCGCCTTATCAGCAGCCACTAAGCGGAACTATCACTCCGTCTGGAACACTTACCTCAAGTTCTGTGACTTCTACAATCTTCAACCTTTCCCCGCTTCCCCATCTACAATAGCCGCATTCATTACTCTAGTCAGCTTCTCTGTCAAATCCCACCATACCATCAACAATTATCTCAGCACCCTGCGGCGTCTTCACGTCTTCTGCCACTTGGACGCTTCAGCCTTCGATGACATTCTTGTCAAACTGACACAGAAAGGTCTGGAGAAGTCCATGATTCACATTCCCCATCGCAAAGCACCTCTCACGCCGTCAATTTTGTTTCATTTCCATGCTCACCGAAATCTGCGCGACTCCGCCCATTTAGCCTTGTGGGCCGCCCTCCTGGTTGGTTTCTTCACCTTTTTTCGGACCGCCAATCTGGTTCCTCAGTCCTTCGACAGTTTCTCTCCACAAAACGCGTTATCCAGAGGCAGCGTCAACTTCAATGATTCTGGCGCCTTTCTCACAGTCTCCAGAACCAAAGCTCGGCAAGCGGGCGATACAGCCCTTGTCGTCCCAGTTCCTCACATTCCCAGATCGCTGCTCTGCCCAACAAGCGCACTCAAGTTAGTACTGAGGATGGTCCCCGCCCCTGCCGCTTGTCCTCTCTTCACCTTCACTTCCACCTCACACCTACTCACCTGTATCACGGCGAGGTCCCTCAATGATGGTATGAAGTAATTTGGTTTTATCAACTAAGTTGATAATGTGAATTAGCCACCGTAAAGAGATTCGTAAGCTGACGTTTCGAGCGCTAGCCCTTCGTCGGAGCAACCCCATCCCCTTTGATGGTATGAAGTATTTAGCGTCCCTTATTTCTTTGGATCAACAGCAATTCTCTGGTCATAGTCTTCGTCGAGGCGACGCTACATTCGCCTTTCAGTGCGGTATCCCCACAGAGCTTATTAAGCTTCAAGGAGACTGGCGATCTGACGCTTACATGTTGTATTTATCACTGCCCTTAGCAGACAGACAAGTGCTCACGCAGATCCTGGCTGAGCACGTTCAAACCTTGTAGTTGTAGTTTGGTTTCTTTTTTTATTATTGTTCCATTGTATCGTTTATCTTCTTTGCCATTCCCTCTCGCACCCTTCTCTTTCTTTTGGAGAATCTGTTTGAGCCTCTTTCTCTCTGCTTGGGGTCTTCTCGAGCCCCTTGGCCTCTCGTTTTTTCATTAAGATGCCCAAACGGATTCTCTGACAGGGGATAATTGTTATTAGTATATACTAAAACAATGGATAGCGTTGAAGGCGCGCTCTGATTGGCTAGTCAAACTCCGAATATCCTTTGCTATTTACCTCCGAGCAACTCGAGAAAAATGGCGTCCCGGTTTGCATCCGTGACAAGCAAAGAAATCACTCAAATTAACGACGAAGCAGTCCTGAAAACACAAAGAAAGCGACTAAATTTGGTTTGGCCGTGTTTAAAGGTAATGGTTTAAGTTTTTAACCCGGAGTTTATCGATAAAAACCAATGAAGTTTTGTTTACAAATGCAAATTAATCTTGCGTAACCTCACTTGTTCACTTGAAAATCAAAGTTGAATGATATTTTTTACAGAATGGTTTCAAATTATCTCACCGCTTTAGTATATACTAAAATATCCACCACTAACACACTGATCACAAGCCCTTTGTTTCTATCTCAAGAAAACCACAAGCATCTGCACCAAAACGACTTCAGCGACTTCTCCTGCGCCTACAGCAATATGATGCAGAAATCAGATACAGGCCTGGTAGAGAGATGTATCTCGCCGACACCCTATCAAGAGGCCTATCCAACCCCAATCCCAGAAGATTCACAAAGATCAGAGACAAAGAGAGAAGTGGAAAGCATTCATCCCATAGACTACCTAGTAATCTCTGGGCAGCAGCTAAGTGAAATCAAGCAAGAAACAGCAACCAACCCTTCAGGTCCTCAAACAAGTGGTCCTAAGAGGTTGGCCCGATAACAACAGTTCGGTACCAAAAGTATCCCTTTGTGCTAACCGCCGCCTGGTTAGCACAAAGGGATAAGGCGCCAGTCTGCTGAGCGGAAGGTCGTGGGTTCAGATCCCGGCCGGACCAACACTTAGGATCTTAAACTAACTGAGGAGAAGGTGCTGCCTTTGTAATGACATCTGCAAATGGTTAGACTTTCTAGTCTTCTCGGATAAGGACGATAAACCGTAGGTCCCGTCTCACAACACTTGCGTGGGACGTTAAAGAACCCACACACTGTTCGAGAAGAGTAGGGGACGTAGTCCCCGGTGAGATGGCCTATCACTCATTCTGTTCTGGGAGCACCTCTGAATTCTACTGGTTATTTAGATTTAAGATTGTGAACTGCGCCAAAAAGCAGTCTGGCAAAGTCCCTCAGAAAGTGTTGTTAAACGCATTTGAATATATCCATACAAAATGCGCTATATCATAATCATTAAAAGAAGCCTCCCAGTACTTCAATGTTAGAGATGAACTAGCCGTACAGGACGGACTCATCGTTGAAGGCCAAAGATATGTTATTCCCCAGACTCTGAGACAAAAAGTTAAAGAGAGGATCCACGGTGCCTACATCGGAATACAAGGATGCCTCAGACGAGCTCGAGAAGTTGTTTATTGGCCATCCGTGAATCAAGAAATCACTGATTACATTGAACAGTGTGACACATGCTACATGTTTGCCAACCAACCCAAACGAGAACCTCTCATAATTCATGATGTACCTGAACGCCCATGGCAGAAAGTTGGTTGTGATATATTCACCTTAGATGAGAAGGATTATCTGTGCACAGTAGATTATTATTCTGGTTACTTTGAGATTGATCATCGGAAAGGAAGACTGCCAAAGTAATCATTACCCGATTGAAATGCCATTTCTCCAATCATGGTGTACCTAACGTGTTCCAGAGCGACAATGGCCCACCCTTTGATTCACAAGAGTTCAGAGATTTGGCGAGGGACTATGACTTTGAAATAGTCACAAGTTCGCCCAATTATCCTCAAAGTAACGGCCTCGCAGAAAACGCTGTGAAGACAGCAAGTCTGCTAATGAAGAGACCTAAGCAAGCTGGAACCGACTTTTACTTAGCGCTTCTAGACTGGAGAAATATTGCGACCGAAGGTGTAGAGACCCAATGTCCCTACTGAGGTCAACTTCGTGGATCGAACAAGTACTTGAGATGCGCTTAATAACAGGTTGAATACGTACAAACAATCAAACGATTTACTGAAATAAGAATACAATCAAACACATTGAAATCAAAAGAGAACCGCTGAAGGACCTAGACTGTATACAAAGAAACACACACGAGCAAAATCACTTACAAGTTTTTTGTGTCTGATCCACAACAATTGAAACTTCAAAACAAAAACTTGAACACGAACGCAAAAACATGCCTTGTGTTCCATCGAAAAATCTACAAGTAGAGGGAAAAAAAACTCTCCAATGCGGTCAGCGGTGCACTCAGTAAACTCAACAAAATGCTCTAGCCTGAGCAAAGAGAAGGCATAGACAGTTCACCTGTCCAAAGGCTTCGTGGCAGGAGAACAAGAACAGTACTTCCAAAAGCAGCAAGTCTTCTGAAACCTACAACCCCCGGCCACTGACGCACGAGGTAAACTACTCAAGAAGAAGGAGCGTCAGACCTACTACTACAACAGAGGCACTCGAGAACTACCGCCTTTACACAAGGGAGATGCAGTATTCATGTTACCAAGTAACCATGCTCGAAAGTAGAAGAAAGCTCATGTTGAAGACCAGGTGGACGTGCGATCGTCTGCGTATGCACTGAGGATGGTAAAGTTTTTCGCAGAAACCACAGACACCTAAAGAAATGCCATCAACTTCCACCTACATCTCTACCTGAAATGGAGCCTGAGCATTCTAAGATGACAGCTGCGCCAAGCCTACCGAGAGAAAAGGCAGTGAAGGACTTAGGACAACCGCTCACGAACAACCAATGAGTTCCAAAGTACTTCCACCGGTGAAAGACCCACGCGTAGGAGAAGGAACAGTAATTAAGAGCAAACGTCAAATCAAAGTACCCTCTCGTTTTAAGGACTTTAAGATGACTTAGTTTCTTTCTAGAACGTTGAACTGTTTATGAACGTTTTATTTCAACCTAAGGACTTTGAACGTTGTTCCAGCTTAGTACAGTTTATGGGCTCATAGTTTTCTTAATGCTTTGTTGTGTTTGTTGCTCAGAAGGACATTTACCGCAAAAGTTCGTGGCTTTTGTTCCTGTTTTGAGCCCCTTTTATTTCTTTACAAAAGTAAGGGTGTTACAATGTAACGTGATAGTTGTTGACCAATGGGACACTAGTTTTGCCATGTGCTCGGTGCCCGGAGTAACCTTTTCATTGTACTTTGCCTGACGTAGATTTCATGGATTAAATCGTTTGTTTTCTTTCACATGGACTCTCAAATTTATTACAAGTCCAGCTACGTTACGCACCAACGTTACACTTATCAGCCTCGATGGCGTCGGGTAAAGAGATGACTGTTGAGGGTGATCGAAGTTTGATGCTAGGCTCCCCTGCAAAATGACAAAGGATTCTCTTCAAAAAAAAAAAAAGGTACCGAACAGTTGAAGAATAGGTTGCCTAGGAATTAGCGGCTTTCCCACCAACTTTTACAATAAAACGAGGGATTTTCTCAGCCTCAGAATACTGACAGATCGTACACGCCAGACTGACTGAACCGTCAGTCTGTATGGGCTGCTATTTTCAGTGAACAAGATCTTGTCCCTATAAGTTCAAGCCGAAACCCATTCAAATAAAAACTAAATCACCTAAATTAAGCCCAAAGAAAGTTTAGAATAAAACGGGTTAGGATTATAGCTAGGTCAGGACTAGTGTGTCACTGAATTATACATGACTGATATCGCTATTTTTGTAACCAATTCCAATCATAAGCCCGCCCGGTTACACCTCTCCTGGTTGTAATTCCAGTTACCTGTTGAAAGACATAATATCAGCTTAAGCGCCTCTGCGTATTAATTCCGCTTCTATTCTTCCATGAACAGGGAGGTTAAATGTGCGTAATGACGACTTGCAGCCGGTTCCTGCTTGCATTCTTTCCGTTTTGTTGCGGCGCTCCAGTTTTCTTGGTGTTTTTACGGTTTTGTAGTTATTTCTTTTCGAAATGTGGACCGAAATGATCGAAAACGTACTTGACTATTGTTAGCTGTTATTATTTTCTAACTTTTCATTTTCAGAAGCACGTTTGATCATACTGTCAAAAGCCCCCAACATACAAGCAGTTATAGGCTCACCAAAAGCTCTAACAAAGGAACCAGCTTGTATAATCCCAGGGTTTTACGGCATGTAATTACACCTTCAAGAACCCTCATAGTTTTTATGGAGAAGGGGTTGACGCTGTATTTCCCAAAGAATTCATGCTGAGGTTGAACTGGCTCTGTGGAGATATCATTGCTGACGATAGGCGGAGGAGGCGGAAAGTGGCACCATCTAGCTAATAAAAAGCAACACAAAAACAGGAGATGATACGAGTAAAAATCACGAAAAAAAATGCTACAAGACCATGCTCAGGTATTCAATAGAAATGTAATTTTCGCTGTAGCGAGGATGGCTTAGAGCGGCTTTCATAGCGGTTTTCTTTTTAAGTGACGCCAAACCAATACAGTCGAACCCCGTTAATACGGACATCGAGGGGACCATGGATAGTGTCCGTGTTAGCGGGGTGTCCGTGTAAATTAAGTCAAAAATACAGTACACATTTTATTGGAGCAAAATATCAAAAGATATAAAACAAAACATTAATATCAACAAACAGAACGTCTATATATAACGTACAAAGTATCCAGTTTTTGGTTAGCGCTGTGGACGATAGCATGTTTTACGTCCCTTCACAAAAGATAAAGCTCATTAAAGACAAAGTTGACGAAAGAGTTTCCGTCTTAGCGAGGTTAGCTTCCTATGAGAATTAGTTGTTGGCAAGAAAAAAGTGTCCGTTGTCCGTATTAAGCGGGTTGAATTTAGAAAGAATGTATGGCCTTTCCCCAGGGGCAAGGAGAATTGTCCGTAATTCAAAATTGGTAGCAATTCCATGTAAACTTCCTCAACGCGCGGGAAAACAAGCGCGTGCAAGGTCGGATTGGTTTTTGGTTTTCCTTCTCATTGCTTGATCAACTGGCGCGAGATTTGTAAGCCAATCACAAAGCGTAGCAATCACAATCGCGTAATTAGTTTCGACAGTCATTTGAAAACAGCCCTAAAGGCCGGTTTACACAGGCGAGTTTTGTCGCGCAACTCGGTGCAATTTTTGTTGCGCAACTCGATGCAATATTTGCCGCGATTTTAGCTTAATTTGTCGCCGCGATTTGAGATGCATGTTAATAAAATTGCATCAAGTTTCGAGCAAGCTCAAAGCCCATGCAATATCGAAGCAGAATCGCGGCGACAAATTGTACTAAAATCGCGGTGAAATCGCACCTAATTTACACCTGCGATTTTTGAATCGCAAGTGTCAACGGGCCTTAATACGGAGTGTACGTCAAAAGTAATTCCGCAATTCCTTTGGTTTTGCATTACTACTCTCCATGATTGGCTAAAAAATCTCGCGCCACGTTTTCAACTATTAGTGGTTAAAGGCAGAACCAAATGTGATTCGCTCCCAATCGTCTTCCCGCGGTTTGCGCCGGTAGCAGGACTATGTCAGTCCTTTGGTTTTGCTGCGGGTAAAAAAAGCGGGCGACACGAGCCACGGCGGATGGGGTATCTTCGCCGGAGGGCATGCATCAAAAGTATTTCCTCCGTTTTATTGAGGAGCCTTAGCAACGAGGATGGCAACGGACGCGGACTTGAACGAGGATGTTGCTTTAGAAGAGGAATTCGCGTTACTGTAATCATTTCGTGATTATTCAACGCTTTCAGTATGTGAAAAGTGTGTCTGTCATCCAAGAATGAAACTGGTATGAGCTAGTGGTTTCAAGTTTGGAGAGAGAATGAAAAACTCGTCGTGTGCTGGAGTTCTCCCCAAGCCGTTGGTTTTGTTCAATTGACGATGTTGTTTTGTTTTAAACAATGTGCCTTCCCGGCTTAACTCTCGGCGACTCCTGAGCAGGCGTAAAGCGGAGGATATAAGGACTGAGTATGCTTAGGGTCGTGAGCAAACGCTCCTCCCCGAACGCGTTGGCGTACCGACCAGAAAACGGCTGCGCAAGCTAAAGCCAGCATTATGTAAGTTGATGTAAGTTTCCATACCAAGAAAGGAAAAGCGATTAACTGCGACATTTTTCTTTGATTCCTTTCGCTGAACGGGATTTGTACATCTGACTTTCAACAGTTCATCTTGAGTTTCGTGGTTTCTCTTTTGAATTAATGTCACTAAAATGCAAACACCAGGATAGTTTCGTTATTACCTGTACTAGCCAATTAACTGTACTATTTAACTGATGATTGCTCACCAGTCACATTTATGAGAGTTTAACGGCAACGCCAACGAAAGCTCAGCCTCATATGCTTTGAGTGATTTTACTCTGCTTGTTTGCTTGTTTGTTCATCTATTCACCTATTTATTTATTTATTTATTTATTTATTTATTGCTCAAATTAGTCCTCACACAAGAAGAATGAGTGGGTTACAGCTTATAAGAACCAGCTGATACTCATAATAACTCCCAACATGCGTTGTGTCGTATATGATTGTCTTATATTTATTTAGAGCGGTTTTCAATTGAGTGTCTAATGGAAGATCTGTGGGTAGCTGGTCTTGACTGGGGCGAACACTTCACCAATAAGCTTAACGAAACATGGATGAGATGGATTTCAGAACTTCAAAAGTTATCTGCCGTGCGGAACCCTCGTTGCTTGCGTCACCAGCATCCCACTGATGTACAACTTCACCTCTTCTCAGATGCTTCCAAGCACGCTTAGGCCGCTGCCGCCTATTTGGTTTTCCATCATGCGCACAGAGAGCCCACCTCCCGGCTGTTTGCCTCTTAGAGTCGTCTCTCACCCCTGAAACCTTGAGCATTCATAGACTTGAACTGATGGGTGCTGTTCTTTCTGCCCGACTGGCTAAGAGCGTCCTGAAGGTTTTGCCTGTGGGCAAAACAACATTCTGGCCAGACTCAACCAGACGCCACTTTAAACCATTTCTTTCGAACCGCATCACTGAAATTCAAGAAGCATCGGACCCTGATCAATGGCGACACGTCCCTGGGGAACTGAACCCTGCAGATCTACCAGCAAGAGGTCTGTCCGTCGAAGAGCTGGCCACGAGTGAGTTTTGTTTCGACGGACTGGGTTTCTTGAAATACAAAGCGTCAACCTGGCCAGATAAGCTTAAAAATGAAGGACCTAAGTTCAGACGTACGCGACTAAAGGTGGAAACGGTGCGGACGCATTCCTCTCTCCCATTATTCCCACGCAGTTCTCAAGCTTCGTAAAATTGGTCTCCGTCACGGCATGGGTGAGACGTTTCCTAAAGAACTGTTGTTTATCAAAAGCCTCAAGAGAAATGAGCAACGTTCTTCTACAAAATGAAGTAAAGGGTGCAGAAATGTTCTTGCTACTAAGAGTACAAGCTGAAGAGTTTCCAGACGGAGAGAAAGAGAAAGCACTCATGCAGTTAATCCCCCAGAAAGATGATGACGGACTTCTCAGGCTGAACTGACGTTTACGCTTTGCTGAGCAACCTCCATATGACGCCAGGCACCCCATTCTTTTACCCAAGCGTCACCGCATTACTAACCTGGGCCTGGTTGTTCGAAAGCCGATTAACGCTAACCCTCGATTAAAAATTAATCGATGTTTCAATTTCGCCCTCTGAAGACACTTTCAAAAAGTGGTTTTAGACCAAAGCGGAAGAAAAGTGTAAGTCACAAGTAACAAGCTAAAATCTTTCGAGAAAGTCTTCGTGAATGAAACAAAGTTCACTCTAACCCAGGGTTAGCTTAATGGGGCTTTGAACAACTGGGCCCTGACCATCAAGAAAATGCATGAAGAGCTTGGTCATGGTACTGGAGTTGAACATCTGTCTAAATTGCGCCCAAGATTTTGGATCACGAAGGGGAGACGACTTGTACGGAACGTCATAGAGGCTTGTTATGAGTGTCGACGACGATTCTCTGAAAAGCCAGCTAGTCAACTGATGGCTCCCCTACCAAGTTCAAAAGTGAACCTCCCATTGAGAGCCTTTGACTGTACCGGAGTAGACTACGCCGGACCGTACATCACGAAACAAGGGTGTGGCAAATCAAGAAAAAAACGGTACCTTTCTCTTTTCACCTGTCTGTCGACTCGTGCTGTACACCACGAATGTCGTATGGCTTGGACACAAGTTTATTTCTCAACGCCTTTTCCCGAATGGTTGCAAGGAGGGGAATGCCCTCTTTTGTTGTCTCTGATAATGGGGCAAATTTCATTGGCGCTGAAAGAGAGCTACGTCAGGCAGTGAGGGTTTTCAACCCTGACAGAATCGTGAAGGAAACCAAGCGCCAGCATCAAATAGAATGGGGAGAGAGTTTACTGAACTCACGGCCAATCACGTACGTTAGCTGCAACCCAAACGATCTGACCCCTTGACACCAAATCATTTCTTGTGCCAGCTAGCAGGGAACTTCGCCCCGGAAGTAACGAGCGATTCGCTGGCCAATCCACAGAAGAGGTGGCGTCGAGTACAGCATCTCCTAACTCAGTTTTGGGAACGGTGGCAGAAAGAGTTTTTACCTAGTCTGAACACGCGTGCGAAGTGGTGTTTTGTGATATTGTCACTTGACCCTTACCGTTTATAACTCCAGAATGTTGTTGTTAAATGTGGGAAGGGATTTTAGCTGACCAGAAGGTCTTTAAGAGACTTGTCCTTCCTGTAGGCGACAATTGGCGGTTCAGATGTTGACTTGTTGGTTGAGCCCAAATCTGATTGCGGAGATTGGCCACTCGGACGTATCTTGGAAACGTATCCTGGACCTGATGGCTACGTGCGAGAAGTAAAAGTTCGAGTTGGAGGGCAAGAGTACACACAGCCAGTAAACCGCATTTGTCCTCTCGAGTGCCAGGAAAAAACAAGAATAGTATTCAATAATGCAGCATCACACGGGTGCATTCTACCGCTGACATCACAGGATGATACTGAACACAAGATAACAATTCTTACGGATGAGTGACTCCTCTCAAATGCCGAGAGAAACATTTTTCTTTAAGGCAACTTTTTTCTGACCACTGAAGTTTAACTTTTGTTTCACTTTAAAAGACATCGAACAGTTGTTATTTCCTATTGTGCTGTCAACGTAAGACGAATACTCCGTATTCGGAAGGGGGAAATGTTTGAGAACGCGTTATTGAAACACTTTGTGTGTAATTTCCGTGTAAACGTCATAAATTGTTGCGAGCGCTCGCCTCGATTAAATTGTCGCGCGTACATTTTTCTTTCATTTTGACGTGTACTTGTAACAGACGAAAGAGGCAAATTTTGGTGAGATCAAAACCAAGGTTGCAGAGATTCCCTCCGTGGTTATTGGTGCCTTTCTCGTTAGCGCACCTTTCTTCCACTTCTAGACCGTTCTACATTCGAGAACATCGTGCTTAGTCGGTGAACGATCGTGTCAGTTTTTTGCCCAACCGAAAAGGTTGATTGCGAGATTGTTTAGCTTTTCAAAATCTTTGACCCTGTTGAGCGGTACGGGAAACTGCAGTCCGGCGTAATTTAAGCCATCGTCAGTTGGGTATTTCGAAGTTCTATTTCGATTGTCACCACGATAAGGGAAAAGAGCGGAGCGGACGGCCCATTTGAAGTACTCGCTATCGCGATTTTTAATATTTAGAACCGTATGCTTAAGAGCAAGTTTTGGAGGTTTTGGAACGCAAGTTCCACCTCTCGGTTGTTTGTAAACCGCGATGTTAATGTACGCCTGAAGAGCTCTTTCAAACACCCACCTTGAGCCATTGCGATCTTGCTGAGCCATTTGGCCACTGTGATATTTCTAAATGGCCACTAATGCCCGAACTACGAACAACACTCAGTCGCCTAACACACTCTATCACACCCCGCTCGCTCTCCTAGCTGGGTCATATGACCCAGGTTCCCTCGTCGAATAGGTCCCGGATGTCACGCAAACACTACATTCCTTCTCCTTCTCCACTTATAAAGTCTCGCACGACTAACATGAAAAATGTCAACAATGTTCCACAAGGCAAATAGAAAACATAAATAAACGCGGTGATAGAAGTTATCACAGTATCACAGTAAGATCCATTTACATTCTTTCGGACCTAAACTGGACGAGCCTCGCTGACAGACGTACCAAACAAATGAAAACCCTTATGTTCAAAACAGTGAACGATCTACTGCCTCAGTATATATTCGAAAGATTCACGAATACTAATACTATCCATAGATACAATCTACGTGACTAATCTGTCCATCCCAAGACCAAACTCAGAAGCTCTTAAAAAGAGTTTCCGTTACAGGGTTGCCATTACTTGGAACGGTCTGCCTAGCGAGGCTAAGCAACCCACTAGTTTGAATAATTTTCCCACATTAGTTAATGAATTATTTAATCGTTATAATGTTAAATCCAACAATGGATTAGATTATGCTGTAAGAATTTTTAAGTAAATTAAAATTGTAAGTAAATTACATTTTTAGCATTTAGGTAAACTAGATTTTTAATTATAGTCTGTTATTCTACTATTTTTATGAGTAATCCTAGTTGTAAAACACGGCTCCACGGTAGAGCGCTTCTTAGTGAAATGGACTCCGTGATGAAACAAAGATTTGATTTCATTTTGATTGACAGTCACTGCAATGTCACCGCCACCATCGGGTATTAGATGGTTACATAGTCATCCAGTCTCTTGGGGGGTCAAATAACTCTTCTTGATCTCCTCGGCAATGCATCTGCTTGGATTGGACTCTGGTTATCGGTTGAACTGGGAGCTTCCCTCGCTTCTAGGATGTGTGGAATTTCTGGCTCTCATGCTGGTTCACTCGGTACCGCCACAGGGGCTGAGGGGTGTGGCCCACTTGGCTCTGCGACAGGAGTGACAAAGCGCTTGACATGCTGAATATTTCGCTTATACTCTGCCCCCTGTGAGAAGAAGACTTTATCAGGACCTGATCACCATAACGCGCCGTGACCTGGTAGGGCTCTCTCTCATAGTGTGGCGATAACTTGTTTCCCTTTCTCTCCTGTAATAGCACAAAATCTCCTTTCTGTATGCACTTCTCGCCAGCCTGATACATGTTATCAGCATAATCTGTACTAAGCTGTTTTCTTTCTGCATCACGGTCTCTAGTTTCCTGATATCCTGTTGCCTCGTATTCGTCAAAGCCAGCAAGTTCCGGTAATTTAGTGCCGATTTGGGTCCCGTACAGTAGTTCTGCTGAGCTCTTGCCAGTTGTTGTATGTGTAGTGGACCAGTAGGCTAGGAGAAATTTATTCAACTGTGGTCTCCAGTTTTTCTTCTCTGCGTGAGCGGCTCTCATCGATTTCAAGAGTGAGCGATTTTATCTCTCGACCTCTCCATTTGCTCTCGGCCATAGTGGCGTTGTCAATCTGTGCTCAATGCCCATTTCATGTAAATATTCTTCCATTTCTGAAGACACCAAGTTGGTTCCGTTGTCGGCTCTCAAAGTACCGGGTACTCCATACAGGGTTCGCACACTTATTAAGACCAAAAATTCAAGGACTTTTCAAGGACTTTCAAGGGCCACATTTTGAACTTGCAAGGACCTCTTTTCTATTGAAGTCGAAGAATTTACCCATGAAAATAGCCTGACAATACGATTCTTGCACATTTTCCATAATCTACATCCGTGAAAATAATGCAAAGGCACTGGTAACCATTCTTGACCCCACAGCTTCTCACATTTGTATGGCATGGCTTGAGTGGTTGATTTTTTTTATTAAGTTTTTCAAAGATTGAAAATGTCAGTAAATAAAAATTCAAGGACTTTCAAGGACCAGGAATAAATAGCAGAGATTTTCAAGGACTTTCAAGGCCTTGAAAATGTACTCTCAAATTCAAGGGGTTTCAAGATGCGTACGAACCCTGTCCATATCTAGAGAACTGTCTGTCAAGACACTTGTTGATTACTCCCGATGTAGTAGATTTGATCGCGTCAACTTCAAGCCATCTACTGAGGTAGTCCACCAGTACAAGCAAATATTCACCCGTTGGCATCGGCTCCAGTCGATCCAATGCTACATCTTGCCAAGGCTTTTCTGGCATTCTGGTTGCCTTAACTGGTGGGTAATGGTCTTCCTTGTAATCAGTTGACACCCAAAACCATCTCGGTATTTACGTTCCGCATCCCTATTAATACCCTGCCACCACACCTTTGACCTCAGTCTTTCCTTCATTGTCACTATCCCCTGGTATCCCTCGTGCGCATGTTCCACAATTCTGCGCCTCAACACCTTTGGGATCATAATTCTCGTTCCTCGGGGAATAACTTGACCAGTGAACGTCAGTTCGTCCCGCATAATCACATATGGCTTCGGGGCCCCCTCCCAGTCTCCATTCACGAGACAATTACGCACTGCATGTAGCTCTTAGTCCTCTGCGGAGGCTCTATCTCTTGAATCTGCAGCAGGCACGGCGGTCGCAGTTACCATCCGAACATGCTCATCATCATAACGACACTTTGCTGATGCTGGAATATTTTCTAGGCTTCATGATCCGTCACCAAATCAAATGTCTGCAACCCGTACAGATACAAGTTGAAGCGCTCACAAGCCCACACCAACGCTAAGGCTTCTTTTTCCGTCTGCCTGTACCTTCTCTCCACACTGCTAACGCTTCCACTGGCGTAACAAACAGCTCTACTTTCACCATTTTTCTTCTGGACCAACACAGCACCTAAACCCACCGGAATCGCGTCGGCTACCACCCGGGTGTGAACATCTCTGTCGAAATAAGCAAGAACTGGTGCACTGGCTAAATGCTGCTTCAATTCTTGAAACGACTTCTCCTGTTCACTGCCCCATAAAAATGGTACTCCCTGCCTAGAAATGGCTGATAGAGGCTCTGCAATGGTTGCAAAATTAGCGATGGATGAATCGCGCACTGAAGCCCATCATGCCAAGAGCCAGCCAATTTTGTAATATTACGTTTTAATACAAACTATTATAAGCTCGTTCCAGCGTTCACAGGCAGTGCTAAGGTAACAACAACAACAACAACAACAACAACAACAACAACACAGACTTTATTTTAACAATACTGAAAAAGGCCTTTGTAGCCCGCAGTTAGCAGAGCTATTCCAGGTGGGCTACTAAAACTGACACTGTATAATTAATAAGCTCTCTCTCTCTCACACACACACACACACACACACACATTAAATAAATAAATAAGCGAATAAATAAAAATAAATAATAAACAAAAGTAGTAATAATTATGTAAAAGTTATAACTAATCCAGATACATATAAATTGCGTTAGCCTGAGAGGAAAATACGGGAAAAGACTCTTAACAGGTCAAAGAGGAAGCTGATCAGTTAACATACAAACATGAGCTAGAAAGGTCAATGTAGCGCATTTCAACATTCATCTCATTTCCATTTTATTTGCCATTAACCACATAAAACAAAGAAAAAAAACACACACAATACACTAGAATTTACAATAACTTAAAGACGATAGACTACAAATGTTTAAGGTGGTAATGACAAGGAAGCCTATGTAGAAGCCGGGGCTTATGAGTTATAGGCTTCCTGCCAACATAGGGTTCATCATACAAATTATGGGGACAGCAAAATATAGATATAGTCCGGATCCGTGAGCCAGGCAGCCAAATTTAGGCTGTCGGTATCATTCAGGGTGAATAAGTTTCATGATGTTTTTTAAAATGCCTTGCTATTGTAGACTTGGAAAAGCCATGATAGCACTGGATCGATGGTAGCTCCTCCGTGCAGACTGCATTTATTTGCACCCCCTCTCAAGCTATAGCACATTAGGCCTATTGTTAACGTGCAATTACATACAGCTACAAATGCTTATAGAATGCAACAAAAGGAAGTGTGGAGACACAATTATACGTTTAAGAGTCTACCTAATGTGTTTTAGCACATTTTTTTAATACGTTGGTCAGCGCTATGTTAATTTATGCCATGTCTGAGAACTCTGCTGCTTGATGTATCCGCCATTTTGAAAAGGCCAACTTCGTTAAGGTACGTGTTCAAACTACTAGATATCTATCAGTCACTTAATTATTCCACAAAATATGAATTTTATAAACATTTTAGTTTTTTGTACTCTTAATTTTGAATGAATCAGTTTTATAAAATTTGTTCGGATTGCAAAATAGCATAAAAAAGACTACAGAGCTGAGGCACAACACGAGATGTTCAGTAAAACAAAATCTAAAGTACAAACAAACAAATAAAGAAAAACAGTCCGTTTGTGTTGTGGCAATCAATAGCTGGAAATATTTTTAACCCTCATGAAAAACTCTAGTATTATTCAAAACTTGCTTTCCTTTATGCAAAGCAAAACATTTGCTTCTCAGTTTTCTTTCTGATAATTCACCTTTTATCTATTTAGAACTTAAAACGTACTTAGTATTATTAGAAAACAAATCAGCTCGCATCAAATCTTCTTAAGCTGTTTTAGAAATCGGCCTATCAGTTCGATCTTAACTTCGAAAATACTCGATCTATTACTGGATGCTAAGTTACTAGTACATCTACAAATTATATGAAATTGTTGATATCATTTACGTTATCGTTTCAGAGTAAATAAAATAATAGATTTATTTAAATTCTCTATTTACGTACAGAGCTTGAGTTTACCATTCAGACTGAATGGAAAAGGACAAGCGCCAGTGCATAATACGCTATGCTGCATGTGATAAGGAGGAAGAACATCTTGTGTCCCCAAAGGACACAAGCTCTTGGCTGGCTTTGTTGGAAGCAGCCAAAGTTCGAAATCATCAGGCAGTTTTGGATGTTGCCAAAACAGTTGACGAAAATCACATACCAAACATCGCATACCACCGAAAATGTAGAAGCCTGTTTACTATGAAAAGAGACTTAGAATCTATTAAGCGAAAAAGAGAAGGGACGGTTGACGAAGAATCCAATCCCACAAAAAGGCAATACAGGAGACCCTCTACAGAAAGGAGAGTATATGATCCTGTATGCATTTTCTGTAAGAAGATTAAATTCATGAATAATCCAAAGTCAAGGTAGCAACTCATCCAGGCTGTACAACTGAGGGCAGATACGACACTCCGTAATTGTACAATACTAAAAAATGATGCAAGAATTCTTGCTATAACTAGCAGAGACATAGTGGCCGCCGAAGCCCACTACCACGCTTCATGCTATAAAAGTTACACTAAAATTAAAACCAAAGAACGTGATTATATAGGTGATAAAGAAGTGGAGAATTCGTCACAGGTAACTGACATGCTGTCATACGAAGTAGCTGAAGTAGAAGCATACGTACGACTTTTTCATTACATCAGAAACGAAGTAATTCCACATAAGAAGGTCGTACCAGTTGTCCAGCTTACCGAGAAACTGGAAGCATTCATGTCCAGCAAGGGTGAAGCTCTCAAAAGTGCCAGAAAGAAGAATATCCGTAGAAGGCTTGAATCAGAACTAGGCAATTCCATCCATATTTTCCCAAATGATTCTGGAAAGTTGCTGTTAGTTCCTGATAGCTTATCGTTTAAGGATGTTGTCCTTGATAATGATAATCTCCGTAAAGAACTAGCAATCTGGAAGGTGAAGCTAACTGATGCCAACAAGATAACAGACCAAGCTTCATAACAGATCCGGGAAGTCATAAGAAGAGATATGAAACCTACTGCCTGGCCTTGCCACCCATCTGATCTGTCAAATGCCGTCGAAATGCCTACCCAGCTGCATCGTTTTCTAGTTGGACTTCTAACTGGAAATCCTCAGCATGAAAATCCATCAGAGAGAGTTTCAAATCTCATTCAGTCATTTGGTCAAGACCTAATATATGCTGTCACATGCGGTCAGCATAAACCTCCCAAGCATGTGCTCCTTCCTTATGCTATCAAAACATTAACTGGAAACGCAGAGATAATCACGATACTTAACAAGTCTGGCCATGGGATGTCATATACTCAGCTTGAGGAAAATGACACCGCTTTGTGTCTAGAAAAGTTGGCATCAAGTCTGCAGGAAAAAGTGTCACATCCCGCCTCCATTAGGCCTCACGTCTTCACAAACCTCGCCTGGGACAAAATTGACAGAATTGAAGAGACATTGAAAAGGAACATCCCACCGTGTCAACGGAATCGCTGTACAGCCTAGAGTCTTTGGCCCTGACCTACCGCCCAAAGACCGACCACGCATTGACAAAAGGAAACAGAGGACTTTGAGCACAGAACATCAACCCCAACTTGACGTTTATGTTGCTGGCTCTCGTGTGGGACCACATCTTCTCAAGACCAAGGATGACTATGCTGGTGAAACCAACAAAGCTGCGAGAAATGCAGAGCTGAAAAACATGCTCTGGATCCTTGCTAGGCAACTCAATTCAGAGGACCAAAAGGTGCCTAGTTGGACCGGATTTAGCATTCAAACAAGGGATCAAGTTCAAGTAACACCAGATGTCGTAGAGTATCTCCCGACAATAAATGCTCCAGCAACAGAATTAACAACAGTGTTTGAGATCCTTAGACAGTCAGAGGAAATCAGGAAGAAACTTGCTCTATCATCAATTGTCGTTGTCATGGATCAAGCACTTTACGCAAAAGCAGCGGAAATTGCATGGAAGCAAGATCAGTTTTCGAACATTGTTTTGCGAATTGGAACATTTCACAGTCACACGATTTGCGTTGCATTGGCTATCCTGGGGAAACGATTTGGAGATAGTGGTTTGAAGGGCATCTTCATTGAATCACAGATAGTTGCTGAGGGCTCCATAAGTGGTGTCATTGATGGAAAGCATTACAACCGTGGCGTGCGGGCACACAAGTATCTGTATCAAGCACTGATGAGGTTAGCATGGGCTGAGTTCACGAAAAGGCTTGAGAGCAGCGAACCCAATCATCGCATCACAGTGGCGTCTTTTCTTGAACAGGTGGATACACTGGCTAATAATTTGAAGGAAGACCAGCTGCTTCAATGCCCAGTCCTGCCTCAAGTGATGACTATGTGGAGAGAGTTCCCGAATCATCTTCGTCAAAATAACGGTGAACTTTCAGCATTCTGGATGTCCTATGTGGATATGGTGGAGGAGATCGTTCTTGGCCTTTTGCGGGCATCTCGTGAAGGTGACTGGGATTTACATCTCCATTCCATACAAATGATGATCCCTTGGTGTTTCGCCTATGATAAGGTGAATTATTCACGATACCTGACTCCTTACTTTGCTCAGATGACTAATCTCGGTGAAAAAAATCCTGAAGTACAGAAGGCGTTCAAGGAAGGCAGTTTTTCCGTTCAGTTAGCCAGCAGCAATCCCTTTGGCCGGATTCCAGTTGACCAGACAACTGAGGTCACAGTAAACAAAGATACCCAGAATCCTGGTGGAACCACACGCTTTAGCTTAAAACATGCAACTGTTCAGCGCTACCACCTCACCGCAGAATACCGAAGTGCATTTCTTGGGCAGCTAAGAAACATGGTACAAGGATCCAACTCGGCAACGCAGCATACAGAGCTTCAGTCATCAAGAATAAAGAAAGATGAGCAGGCAGTTTCGTCCATAGTTGACCTCATCCAAGGCTGGGTTAATCCATTTTCCGAGAGCCAAGACCTTATCAGCATTTCAACTGCAAAGAAAGCTCCCAGAGAGATTGCTACAGACCTGAAGACAGCATATGCAGTTGGTGAAAGATGTTACGCAAAGTTTAAAGAAGAGAGGACGGAGAATACTCTTCAAATCAGAAAATTCCATGACCCTCTCAAGACCAACAAACTAAAGACATTCAGCGACATGAACAAGAGGAAACAGCTGCAAACAAACAACCGATCGATTATCTTGAAACCAGACAGGTCCTTGTTTGGAAGAATCATAGTTATTGCACAAGAACGAAGCTTGCAGATGAATGCCATCCTTTCACACCCTCTTGGTCCACTTCCGTGGGCCTTGTCAACTCCAGATGGCCTTCTGAGAAAAGACCAACAAAGCCTCCCTGGCATCACTCTTACTGAAAAATGTACAGGTCTGTGAAGAAGTCCCTGTAAATTCTGCTGCAGTTATTGATGGCATGTCTCTAGTGCAAAGGCTAAAGGGAGATCAACTGACCTTTGGTGATGTCGCTATGACTGTCCTGTCCATGGCAATGAAAGAAGGGGTGCGGTGTAACAGAATAGACGTCGTATTTCTACAAGGAACTATCCATCAAGAACAGTGAGAGGCAACTGCAAGGTGAAGAGTCAGGACACCACCTCGTTAACATCACTAACACACAGATAGTTAGGCAGTGGAGGAATTTCCTGACGAGAGTGAGCAATAAGACGAGTCTTATCACTTTCATCGTCAATGAGTGGAGAAAGGAAGCATGCAGAAAAAAAGTTGGAGGAGAAACTGTTGTATGCCAATGCTGGTGATACATGCTACAGAATCACAGCGGAAGGTAGTGAGGAGGTTGCAACACTGAAGTCTCAACAGGAAGAGGCAGATGGACGCCTACTGCTCCACGCTTCCCATGCAGCTAATGAGGGCTTTAACTCTGTTCTTAGCTTCTCTGTTCATGAAATCTGGAACTCGTACACGGACAAAGGTTATTGACATTACAAAAGTTGCTGCTTCACTGGGTCCAGAAGTGTGCAGAGGTGTTCTCGGGATGCATGCATTCACTGGGTGTGATACTGTGAGCGCATTTGCAGGAAAGGGAAAGGCACAAGCATTGAAGATATTAAAGAAGAACACAAGGAGCCGAGAAGCGTTAACAGAGCTGGGAAAAGAGTGGGACCTACCTCCTGAATTGACAGAAAAACTGGAGGAACTTACATGTCTTCTTTATTCTAGTAACACGGTCAGCTCAAAAGTTAATGAGCTGAGGTACCAGCTGTTTTGTTCACGAAGAGGCGAGATAGAAAGCCACCAGTTTCCTCCTTGCAGAGATTGTCTTGTGAAGCATGCAAAGAGAGCAAATTATCAGGTTGCCATTTGGAAACGCTGTTTAGAGCAAGACCCACAAGTTCCGACTCCTGTTGGACGGGGATGGAAGATCGAGAATGAAGATGGTGTTGCCAAGTTAGTTGTTGACTGGATGGACGTAAAAGCAGCACCAGAGGCCATACTTGAGCTGTTAGCGTGTAACTGCGCTAAAAAGTGCGTCGCCCCTAGATGTGTCTGTGTCGCAAATGGCCTAAGATGCACTGATATGTGCAGGCTTGCCGAATGTGAGAACCAAGGTTCTGTTCAAGAGATCGAGAGTGCCGATGATGACGATGGAGTGGACAGTGACGAGGAATATTAAAATGAACGCTTAAGAAGTTTCCGTCAAGTCTCACAAATGCTTTCTATGCCAAATGGTAAATATATAAGTTGAGTCACGCGACTCATTTACTTTAATGATATTCTTAGCTATACGCACGTTAAAGAACATCAGGGGGCCCTGATCATGTGCCCAATGATATAAACATTAAAAAGAGCAGGTTGAATTTAAATGGATTGCAGTGACTCGTAGTACAGTCTTACAATTGTCTGTCATGTAACAGTGCCATTTTAAAGGCCCTAATCACGTGCCCAATGATGTAAACGACGGGATAAAAGACTCAAAACACACACACAGGTGTCAAACCAACTACTGGCTCGTTTCCATGCCCGTGCTGTAATCACGTGACCAATGAAATGGACTATGTATTTGGAATTATGTGAACCAACGGTACTGCTGTGTATGTGCTTTGTTCATTTTGGTGGACAACTGAAGCTACTAAAACACAAAACAAGCTTCAGCCTCGTTCCCATGCCTGAGCCATACTTTAAAGGGCACTGTTATCCACTAGCTACCGTAGAATCATTGCTATCATGCTTTTCACCACTGTTTATGGTCTAATCTGCTAGAAAACCACCATAAACCTTATTCACCCCGGATGATACCAACCAGCCCTACTGGCTCACGGACTAATAGAATGTATTTTTTAAAAAAAAAAGAAAAAAAAGGGGGGGGGAAGAAGTATGTAGCTCCACGAAAAGTATATTTGACTAAGAAAGAAGGACTTTTTTAAGTCTTTTGCCAAACAAACGGATACTTTCGCTGTTTAGAATTTCAGGACTTAACGAATTGAAAAACATGGGTCTTTGAAACCTAATAGAGAAGTTTCGGATATTAGTTCGACAGGGAGGTATGTAAAAAAGGTTGCAATTTCTAGTATAATGCCAATGTAACTGGCTTGCAAGAGTAAACATATCACGAAAATAATTAGGAAGTAAACCTCTTTTAAATAGATACATAAATTTACCTATCTGGTATAAATGAATGTCAGAGAATTTCAAAATCTCCTGTTCTTTAAAAAGAACATCAGTGTGAGAATCGAAAGAAACTTTACATATTATTCTTATTATCTTCTTTTGCAGAATAATAACGCTTCGTAAATTACTCTGATATGTCAATCCTCACACCGAAATACAATATATTAAATCAGGGTACACTAGACTATAGTACAAACAGTGTAAGGAAGTGTTAGGAAGGCAAAAACTCGACTTATAAATAATGCCTATAGATTTTGATATTTTTCTGGAGACGCTAAGAATGTGAGGTTTCCATGACAAATGTTCATCAAGGATAACACCTAGAAATACTGTTTCTTTCACACAATCAATCTTATTGTTGTCAATTTGAATAGATAGATCAAGTGTTTGCCTCCTTTGGCGTGGTCTAAAAACCATAAAATTCGATCTTTTAAAGTTAATTGACAGCTTATTAGCTCGACACCACTGTGTTAATTTACACATTTCAGAATTTAGTGTTTCAGAAAGTAAATTAAAATTTTATGAGAAAAAAATATGTTTGTGTCATCAGCAAAAAGAATAGAGTCCACCACCTTTGACACATTGCACAGATCATTGATGTAGAGCAGAAAGAGGAGGGGGCCTAATATAGAGCCCTGAGGCACCCCACACTTAATTTGGCTAGACTCTGAACAGATACTATTAAATTCCACATATTGTTCTCTACCGCTTAGATAGCTTTCAACCCATCTGAGTGTGGTGCCTCGAACACCATAATGCTCTAGTTTTGAAATTAGAATATGATGATCCATGGTGTCAAAGGTTTTACTCAAGTCTATAAAAATACCAACTGTATATTCCTTATTTTCAATAGCAGAAGAAATTTTGTCATACAAACAAGCAAGAGCATAAGCAGTGGAGTGATGTTTGCGAAAACCATACTGATTATCAGAGAGAATCTTAGAAACATTGAGAAACCTTAGAAGACGATTGCACATTACTCTCTCTAGAATTTTAGAGCATGCAGGTAAAACAGACACGGGTCTGTAATTTGCGACTTCTCTAATGCAGGAATTTTGCTAGCTAAATTAGGGCCAATGTTAGTAAAATATTTACAAAAAGATTAGCCATTTCCTTTGGATCGGAAATGTCATGAGAATCTGCCCTAAATACGGCTGGTAAACCACGCTTACCTTTATTTCTATTTAGGATTTCATTGAGAACTTTCCAAGTGGCCTTAACATTTGATTTTAGCTTCTCAATTGCTTGTCATAATATAAACGCTTAGCAACTCGAAGGGAATGGCTAAATTTGTTTTTATAAGACTTGCGTGCATTTTCATTGGAAGAATTAGGGTTATTAAGAAAACACTTATACAACATATTTTTCTTTTTTACGGATTTAGCAAGACCTTTAGTAAACCAAGGCTTACGAAGATTGAACCGTTTCACTTTTTTTCTTTTGAGTGGAAAACACCGATCATAAGTTGCAACATACTTTTCAATAAAAATTTTATAAGCGCAAGATGGATCATCTAAACCAGGTATTTCAGCCCAGTTTATCTTACCTAAGTTATCTTTAAATGCACTTAGATTATGAGCATTTTTTCACGAAAGATTACGTATTTGTCTTTGTCACCAGTACTATTATTCAAAACAAGTGAAAAAATCGGCGAATGATCAGATATGTCATTAAGAAAAAGACCGCTTATTGAAGGACAAACTGGATCGTTCGTGAAAATGTTGTCTATCAATGAAGCTTTGTTCGCCGTAATTCTAGTGGAACGTGTAATGAGTGGGAAAAACATTCTAGAGTACAACAAATCCAAGAAACCACTTGTCGCTTTATGAGAATGGTGATTAATAAGATTTAAATTCCAATCACCCATTAAAAATACAAGCTTATTTTCTTTGGCAACTTTTCCCTGTACTAGGTCCAAATCAGACAGAAATTCATTTAAGTTTGAGTCGGGTGGTCGATAAATAATGCCGACAATTACATTCTTTTCTTTTGTCCTATTAATTTCAACAAACAAAGATTCAGCACTTCCGTCGACAGGGAACGCTAGGTCAGGACGTTCTTTGTAATTTAAATGTTCACCAATGTAAAGGCCAACACCTCCACCAACGCGAGTGACCCTAGGTTTATGCAAAAATATGTAACCCGAAATATCGGAAAAATGATGACAATCATCAAGCCAAGTCTCAGAATCCCAACAATAGGAAATTTCACTCGCAATTGGCCTAGAAAATTTGTAAACTTATCAAATT
>BLFK01000652.1:25223-28606 GCA_014634185.1 Astreopora myriophthalma | reverse complement strand
GATATGTCATTAAGAAAAAGACCGCTTATTGAAGGACAAACTGGATCGTTCGTGAAAATGTTGTCTATCAATGAAGCTTTGTTCGCCGTAATTCTAGTGGAACGTGTAATGAGTGGGAAAAACATTCTAGAGTACAACAAATCCAAGAAACCACTTGTCGCTTTATGAGAATGGTGATTAATAAGATTTAAATTCCAATCACCCATTAAAAATACAAGCTTATTTTCTTTGGCAACTTTTCCCTGTACTAGGTCCAAATCAGACAGAAATTCATTTAAGTTTGAGTCGGGTGGTCGATAAATAATGCCGACAATTACATTCTTTTCTTTTGTCCTATTAATTTCAACAAACAAAGATTCAGCACTTCCGTCGACAGGGAACGCTAGGTCAGGACGTTCTTTGTAATTTAAATGTTCACCAATGTAAAGGCCAACACCTCCACCAACGCAAGTGACCCTAGGTTTATGCAAAAATATGTAACCCGCAATATCGGAAAAATGATGACAATCATCAAGCCAAGTCTCAGAAATCCCAACAATAGGAAATTTCACTCGCAATTGGCCTAGAAAATTTGTAAGCTTATCAAATTTAATAGATATACTACGAATGTTCATATGGAGGAAAGAAAGTTCTGATTCAAGGCCACTGCAGTTTAAGTTTAGGCGACTTTGCTCATCGGCTAACATGTTGTTAAATCTTCTGTATAGTATTCACAACTACTGTTTTCGAAAAAAAAAATTATGTCTAGGTCATTGTCTTTACAAAGACTAAAATTTTTATAGGACTCACATAACAAAGGATTAAACTTTAACTGAGCTAATCTATCAGGATCAAAATTAAAAGTGCCGCCATTCCTAAATTCGAACAGAGCCAAAATTAATCATCGTCTAAATTATAAGACGGTAAGGATGATAAACTATTCACTTGCTGGTTTATCACGAACGACTAAGCGATCGAGAACAAAATATGCAACTTTACCCGCCTGTTTAGCAGCTTTAAGTTTAGGAATTTGAGGCTCTCTCTTCTGTTAGGTTGCCGGCCATAGATCTTCGTTGATATAAAGATCGGTTGGCTTCTCCCGCCTAGCTTTGCGCAAAACCTGCTCCCTCTGTTTCTCTTAATCTGCACACGATGGTTCTCGGCTGATTCTGGTTTGCTTGTCACGACTTGGTTTTCCGCCTTTCCACCCGGTGAGCCCTTTCGATGTCAACTTCAATGCCCGGGTTGTCCTTGATCGCTCGTTTAACCTTAACTTCTGCGTCTTCCCAAGTTTCACTGTCAGATTCTGATTTGCGCAAAACCTGCTCCCTCTGTTTCTCTTAATCTGCACACGGTGGTTCTCGGCTGATTCTGGTTTGCTTGTCACGACTTGGTTTTCCGCCTTTCCACCCGGTGAGCCCTTTCGATGTCAACTTCAATGCCCAGGTTGTCCTTGATCGCTCGTTTAACCTTAACCTCTGCGTCTTCCCAAGTTTCACTGTCAGATTCTGGGATTCCATTCACACGGATATTATTTCTCCTACTTTGATTTTCGAGATACTCCATCTTCTGGGAATGAGATGATGAAGATCTCAAGTTAAAAAGTTTGTTCAAGAGAAAGTCACGTCTGGCATACAATGTTGGTAAATCAGCCCGCTTTAGTGCTTCGCTGTAACTACAACCCGGAAAGATGATCTTGAACGCACCCTTTTGAATACCTTCTACTTCGTCAGAAAGGTACTTGGGAAGACTACTATGGAAGACCGGTGAGGCGTATTCCACAGCAGAGCGAATAACGCAGCGGTAAAAAAGAATGAAATCGTTGGGAGGGGCACCTGCCCTTTTAAGCAGCCTGAGAAGGTATTCTTTGAGCGGCTTTGGTAGTGATCTCATCAATGTGGTCGTTCCATTTGAGATCACTTCTGGTCGTAACACCAAGGACTTTATCTGATGAGATCCGATCGAAACTCATTCCACTTAGGAGTGCAGGGGTGAAATCCGGCGGTGATCGTTTGAAGCAGGTATGGAACTCCATGCACTTCGAGGGGTTCAGCTGGAAGAGATTATCGCGTGACCAATTATTAACATGGTCTACAGCCAGCTGGAGGTGACTTGACTGAGATGGGAGAATTGCTTCCGAAATTGTGGTATCCTCCGCGTATTTCCACATGAAGAACGATTCATCAGGCAATTTGAGGTCATTAATCATAACCAGGAAGAGCCCAGGAAGGCCCCAGTTTTGTGCCTTGGGGTACTCCGGCGGGAACGTGAAGCCAAGAAGAAAAACAGTTCCCAAGCTTAACTCTTTGTTTTCTGTTTCTAAGGAAGTCAATTATCCGGTTGGTAGATCTCGGTTTAACCCCAAGGCTATAAAGCTTGGCGATGAGAGTATGATGGTCCACTAAGTCGAATGCTTTCCGCAAATCAAGAAGAGCAGTTCGTACAGAGCCCCCAGTACCGTCCGTGGCGCTCAGCCATCGATGGAACATAGATATGAGTGCAAGCGTAGTGGACGAGCCGGGAATAAAGCCATACTGTGCAGGATCAATAGACTGTAAAACCGCTGGTTTAAGTGAAATGTCGATAACGAAGCCTTCTGTGACTTTGGACAGGGAAGACGTTAAAGATATTGGTCTGAAGTGTTTATTGAAGTCTGTGATTGAGGAGGAGGCCTTGGGTAGAGGTGGGACGTTGGCAAGTTTCCAAGCAGTAGGGACTTTGCATTCGGAAAAAGAGCGATTTTAAAAGATGTCAGCGATCGGAGCAGCTAGGATATCGGCGTAAGTAAGCTCGTCGTCCTCAGCTGTATCCACACGTACACTGTCGGACAGGGGCATGTAGTCCTGCATAACGCTAATGAAGGCATTGTTGATGTTTTCCGCCAGAAGTGAATCTTCGCATATCAGGGATAAATCTAGGAGAGATTTTAGATCACGGCCAGATGTCTTGGAGGTACCACATAGCCGCTTCACTTCCTTCCACCAATTACGAGGTTTATTTTTCCGCAAGTCTTTAATTTTGTTCTCATAGTAAGCTTTGCGACATCGCTTGCGCTCATGATTCACTTTGTTCCGAAGCAATCTGCAAATTACGGTGTTACCAGAGGCGAATGCTTTTTGGCGGTGGGCTATAATAGCCTTCAAATGGCTGTTGAACCATGGGCGATCCGTTTCGTGGACCTTCACAGAACGCACAGGCATGATTGTGTCCAGACCGAAATTTACCGGGTTTGTTGAGATGCTCAACTTTTGTGGGCCACTATCCACTATGCCACTTTGTGGACCACTATCCACAATGCCTTTCGGCACTGTTGTAAACTTCATGACTCATCTATGGGTTCCAGAAGTCCTAGAATCTAGGACCCTTAGTTTTCTCGTGCGAAGGCCCCGCCGGCTAAGAGAAAC
>BLFK01000652.1:12723-20223 GCA_014634185.1 Astreopora myriophthalma | reverse complement strand
CGGCTCCACCACGGGCGACGGCACCTTCTTCCACTGATCCTCGGGTACCGGAAAGATCGTGTGGAGGACCGGCAACGCGGGTGGGGGCTGCAGGGGTCGACGCCACCACAGCGGAGCAGGAGCAGGAGGGTCGAACATGGCCACGCATCGCAACATCACTTGAGGTGCCCACGGGCGGTCCACCCACTGGAAGAAGTCGCACTCTCGCTCGTCAGAGCGACGGCACGTCAAAAACCTGCGTCCTTGGTTGGGTGTGTCGTGCTGCACCACGGCCACACGGGCGGGGTGGCCGCAGTAGCAGAAGAAGGGGCCTTCCTTGATGTCGGGATGCACGCCCCCTTCCAAAGCCTGGAGCAACGCGGGAGCCTTGTCGAGGCCCACCCACACGGGACACTGTTTGTGGGCCCATTGGACGTACCACCAACCTTTGCGCAAGACGTTGTGGTGCAGCGGCAAGGCGTGGAGGGGACACGTCAACACCGGCTGCAGATACGCGGATCCTTCCTCCTTCTTCTCCTGGGGGGCTGGAAAGCCGCAACAGTAAGCCTCCTCGGGCATAGAGTAAGGTGCCTCCTGGGGTGCTGGTTGGGGCAAAGCCGTCCCTTCCTCCAACACCTCCACCTCGTCTTTCGTCTGCAACGCGACCGGGGCCCATGGCAATTGCTCTTGGTTGGGGGGTTCCGGAAACACACGGCAGAGGACCCACCCCGGCGGCGAGTGAGGCGACAGGACCTTCTCCGGGACCATGGGTGGAAAGGGCAACAACGGTGGAAATGGATCCGGCTCGGGCATGGGGGGAGGGATGCTCACCATCAACTCCTCCAAGATCTGGGGCTCGGGTGTGTCCAGTCAGGTCGCCTTCGGCACGGAGGTGGTGGTGGGCACGGGGGCCGGGCTAGTCCTCTTGCGCGGCGGCAGGCCTATGGCATCCCGGGGCGTGGTGTCGTTCTCCAGCCGGGCTTTCAACTGGTGATGCTGGCCGCCTTGGGCACGGCGTTCGGCGGCAGCTTTTTGGGGGGCTTTCTGATGGGCGCATCAAGGAATCAGTCTGCACCCCCGACAGGTGGTCCATCCTCTTGGGTGGGGTCTTTTTCTTTGTCGTCTTCTCAGGGCAAGGGTACTTGGCCGGAGACATAGTGCCATACTCCCAAGAGATCATGTTGTGGCTGTGTCGAGACACTCGAATGATCGAGAGCCAGCCGGGCTCCCTCTCTTATACCTCGGGCTCCACGCCCGAGAAGCACGACGGGATGACCTCATCGTCGTCCAATGGGAGACCACCGGGAAAGTATGGAGCACGCGTGCACATGCCCTGCCAGGCGCGGGGAGTCCGGAAAAGGTCGGAGCATGTGCCCTGCCACGCGTGGGGAGTCCGGAAAAGGTCAGAGCACGTACCCTGTCACGCGCGCGTGTGCAAACGTGTCCCGGCAGGCCGAGCGGGTGTTGCACACCCCCTATAAGAGGGAGAGGACGTGACCCGTTCGACAAAGCATGTGGCCATGTCGAAGAGGTCAGAGCCCGTTGTCACGCGTCCGACCGTGGATTCCGATGGCGTGGGAGACAAGCCCACCCTCCCGACCATGGAGTCCGATCCAACCCATGGACTTGGAGACGACACGTGCGACCCCCTCGCAAGCAATCCCGACGGGCTGGGCAGCCTGGGAGGAGGATACAAGAATCGAGCCTCTGCGTCCTCGCTGGCAGACGTGAGTTATCAGGCCTACTACCAAGACCTTGATTCGTCTGCCTACCCCACGGAAGAAGCATACTTTTTGGAGAGGATACGGTGAGGTCTAGCCGCCGGCTACACGTTTGACGAGACCTACTGGCATTGGCTGCAAGACTTTTGCCAACGCCCTCAGATGCTCGGACACGGGTCCCCAGCACCAACCGACCACACGTCATGCTTTCACCCCCACAGCCCCTCCGGCACCACCGACGTCACCGACGCCCACAAAGCAGGGCGACTCCGAAGCCCCCAACCCCAGTCCCAACACCGATGCCTCCACGACCGGATCCACTGGTTGGAGTGCCAATTGAGTGTGGCGCGCGTTGTACGGCCAGAGACTGCGGAAGAAGAAAGGCCGACAGCCCCGCTGGAAGGTGGGCGATCGCATGCAGTTGGGCAAACACCATCGCCCGTTCAAGAAAGGGTACTTGCCCGGCTGGACCGAAGAAGTGTTCGTGGTGCGCACCGTGCAGCCGGGACCCGTGCCCACGTACCAGGTGGAAGAGATGGACGGCACGCTGTTAGAAGGCACGTTTTACGAGCAGGAGTTGCAGAAAGTGACGGCGAATGACGACGCGCTGTTCCGCATCGAGAAAGTACTTAAACACAGTGGAGATAAGGTCTTGGTGCATTGGAAAGGGTGGCCGAGCAAGTACGACAGTTGGGTGGCCAAGAAGGACGTGCAGAGCTTGGGATGTGCGAAGAATTTTTTGTGACGTTGCCCAGCGACGCCAGCAGCGCCGAATTCACCGGCAACACGGTGGCCTGGTTCAAGGTACAATTGCCGTACCCGTTGCGTCTGAAAGGCCGCGGGTGGCAGGTGGGGTTGAGCAGCCTATCCTTGCCGGACGCACGCATCGATCTGTACGACTTGGTGGGTCCGGATGAGCACCTGATCTACAGCAAATGGCACGTCGAAGCCACGAAGGTGGCGACGAATCCGTCGACCGTCGTGGAGAAGCAAGTCCGGATGGCCAACATCGCGGCGTTGGAGTCAGTGGTGGACGGCGAATCGTTCGTTAAATCGTCGACACCCTCGAATGTGCCAGGACGAGGGCGGTCAATGGAGGCAGTCGGTTCGTGGAGAAGACGGGTCGACGCATGTACGTGACGTTTCGCTGGGAGCAGCCGACGGGTCCTACGTGTTGGGGCCCAACCTGTGCATGGAGTTCCCGAACGACCTGGTGCCCGGGGCCAGAGTCGACTTGATCGACTTCAGGAGCAACAAAGCCGCCTTTTGGACGGTGCGGACCAATCAGCACGGCTTCCACTATCTGGCCCTGAGCATGAACTGCAATTGGTGGTTCCAGAACCTGAACCACGCGTTTCGTGCAGTGGTGGGCGACCCGACGCGGACATTGAGCCGACACGCACATCGAGGACATGGCTGGCCACTGCCACGATGGGGCATCGTTCGTGAAAGCGGTGGTGGACGATCTACGACGCAAGTACTGGAATAAGGTGCAAGTGGGATGGTACTGGATGGAAGGCGACGAAACCTTCGTGCCCGAATTTTGTTGGCCCGAGCTGGACACGTTGGTGATCGACAACGCCCAGGTGGTGCACGACGGGGACATTGGTTTGGCCGTGCGTCAAGATCTGATGCGACGAATGGGTGGCACGGACGTCCAGGGCCACGTGTTCGGGCCCCACTTGACCGTGCTGCTGACCGTCAATCCCATGACCCTGGAGAAAGATTGGGCCGGGCAAACCGTGGCGGCCTGGGAGATCGTCGGCAACAGCACGATCTTGTATCAACAATACTCGTGGGAACTGAGCAGGTTGAACGACGGCTGGTTTGAGACGCTCTTCAAACGTCGCCAGCGGCCGCGACCTCGACCCTGTCTGACGTCCCGGACGTGGTACGTGCACAGCAACGTGGGCCAGAGTCGTCCGGTGGGGACGCTCTTCAAGCCCCACCACGTGCAGTACGTGCCGCTGCGTCAACTCTTCTTCGACGTGGTGGACGTGCACCTGACCGACGGCGACGGTTGGCCGGCGACCGTGGGACGGGGCATGATGGTCGTCACCTTGCACTTCAAACGGAGAGACCTATAAAATAGAGAGAAAGCAGAGCACGAAAGCGCAGCATGCGAGGAGGCAGTCTGATGCAGTACACGCCCGATCACACCGGACACGGTCTGGGGGGTATCTTGTTAAAATCGGGGCTGGACGCTTTGGGCGGCCCGCGCGGCGTGGTCCGATTGGCCACAGACAAAAGACAAGGAAAAGGAAAGCTCAGAGCGTGGTGGGCCGAGCCAAGAAAACCGCCCAATGGAAAGCGAGAGGACTGGTGGGTGCCGCCAAACGAGCCATGAAACGGAAAGCGCAGGGACTGGCGAGTGGCGTGGCCAAGAAACGATGACGCGTGGCAGATCTGTTCGGTTGAAAGATGCGACCCATGCATTCTCGACCGAGAACGCGGGTGGGCGAACGCAGTTTGTCGAGGCAGAGTGGGGGATGTCTTTGGACCGGGGCCCCGTCGTGCTGGCCTTCGAGCTGGTGGCCCGACTGCATAAAAGAAGCACGCGCCTCCCACGTCGAGTCATTCCTCAACGAGGCGGCGGGGTGAGACAGTTGATCAGTCTTCAGACGGACACGTACACCTACAAGGCTTACTTGGAAACCTTGCTCAATTACACCAATGACGAAGGGGACACCATCTTGCAACTGCAAGGCTGGTTCAAGAGCTACCACCACGGCCTGAAAGCCTTCAATGCCTTGGATTTTCCTACCCCCTTGACGGTCAACAAGCTGAACGACGACGCCCCACAGGCCGACTACACGGCCTTGAGCAAGAGCCAGAAAGCAGTGGTGTTGGAATCCAAAGCAGCTCAGAAACGGTACCAAGGGGGGCACACGGTCACGTTGCAATTCGTGCCGCATTCGGAGATCTTTCACCTGGGCAAACCCTTGGTGCCCAACGTGGAACTCAAGATCTGGTTTTACTTCAACGCCCCCGCCTTCTTCTTGAACAGGGTGTCCTTGAACGGCCGTTTGCAAGAAGACGACGTCAAACTGACCTTCCACGTCTGCCAGTTGCGGTTGTCAGACACGTTGTACCGGGAATTGGAAGGGGCCCGACATGATCCGCGGAAATGGCAGGTGGCCAATTACACGGTGGTGGGCAGCGAGATGCGGGTGTTTTCGCATCCGCAGAACCAATTGGATATCGACGAGGGCAACCTGTTCCAAGGCCGGATCCCCGACCGGCTGATCATGGGCTTGTTGCACACCAATGCCTACAACGGCAACGTGGCCTACCATCCCTTCGCCTTCCAGAAATTCGGGTTGACCAGCATCAAGCAGATCGTGTGGGGCGAAGAGTACCCTTACCAGACCTTGGAATTGAACACGGGCCACACGTACAAAGATCTGGACGGGTACCATCACTTCTTGCAAGCCAGCGAAGCCTTGATGAAGAGCCGATCCAACATGATCGCCCCCCGAGAAGTGGGGTGGCACGGCGGGGTGCACCATGTTCATGTGGAACAATGTGCCCAGCGGGTCGGCGGACCATGGCATGCTGAACCCGCGTCAAGACGGCGACGTGCGCGTCCTCTTCTGTCTGGGGGCAGCCAAAGCCCACGTCATCAACGTGGTGTTGTACGCCAGTAGTTGTATGCGATTATTCAGGCCCAAAAATCTCGACCCCATGTCCATACATTAGCATTAATTAACATGGGAAACACAATAGAACAACCAGACCCAAAAAGCTCGATGCCATGTCGCATAAATTAAGAACGCATAAAATTAGGGTTGAGGGAGGGTTACCGGTAAACCCTAGGGGATCATGAGGGAGGGTGGTTAATGAGATACAAGACATATAGGTGTATGATTTTTTCCTCGCGTAGCGAGGTTAATAAATTTGTCGGGACGAAGGCCCGCGCTCGGGAGCTAAGCCGTGCGAATTCGAGCGGAAAAAATATTTATATATATATATATATATATATATATCGCTAAAGGTGTCCGTGCTGTTGCCTGGCAACAGTTCGCAAACAAAGTATGAATGACGTCAGACAAAGGGAAGGTTGCTAGGCAGCAACCGCTGCTTCACAATGGCGCCCTCTCATGTTTATTCATTGAGGCCGAACGTGTAATTTCACCGAGGAGTGAAAAATGTTTAGTATTGGTCAAACACGACCAAATTCTTATGCAAGTGAACCACAGGAGCACGCACAAGGGACAAGACATACTCGCCGAAGGAGATTAAACAACGAAACTCCTGAACAACGTGAAAGGCGACTTCAGATTCAGCGCGAGCAGCGAAGAAGAAGGAGACATCAGGAAACCACAGTGCATAGACAACATCGCTTGGCTCAGCAAAGACAACACATTTTTACACAAAAAATTAACTGCCCACCCAGCCCTTGTCATGAATTTTATCTATCTTTTTTAATGTTCCACCAAAAATACAGATTTCCAGCAAGCGAACGGGTTTCAACACCGAACTCTACAACCACACTCCATACAAAAAAACACATATTCTCCTTCAACAAAAATACAGCATGTTCAATGTTCACGTGATCACGTGTCAACCGCGTGATCTGTCCACGTGCTAAGAAAAATGTTCAAAATATGTAACGCTAATCTAAATGTCACACAACGAACAAAAAATAATCCGCGACAGCCCTAGCTTCGCGAGGTTTTGCGAGTCACGTATTTCTAGTATGAATATATTTATTGGTGCACGTGGTGGGAGGATTGAAGAGAGAGGTGTGTGTTGTGCTTCTCTCATGTGTCCACCCAACCATCCGGGTGGTATCGCAAATATAAAGCTAAAAGAACAATGGGAAAGACAACAAGCCAATGAGCTAAAACTGATGTCATGATCATCCAATCAGAAGGCTCTGACGTCATTCAAACTACAAAGGGCTGGTCACAGAGCCAATGAGAAGCCACAGTATTATTTGGATGAATATTCAATTTACCCAAACGTCTCTGGGCATGATCGCTGTCCAGTATACCAAATTAACTAATGAAAGAAAAATCTACAGTTTCGTGCTTCACCCTTGAGCTATGAGCGGCAAAGTGAGTTCTTTCCTAGAAACCAACCGCACCCTTCAAATAACTCCCCGAACGTGTCTGGGCATGATCGCTGTCCAGTATACCAAATTAACTTATGAAAGAAAAATCTACAGTTTCGCGCTTTACCCTTGAGCAATGAGCGGAAAAGTCAGTTCTTTCTTAGAAACCAACCGCATACCTCAAATAACTGAATACTACTGTTTACGAAATCAAAAACGATTTTATACAACAAAGACACAACAAACATCACTTTGCGTCCTGCTTGTTAAAAGTCTATGGGTTTTGAGAGCACGCGCGCGTGTAATGATTGTGTGGCGCATACAATAGTGTGTGTGTGTGTGTGTGTGTAGAATTTTGGCGGTGAATAGGCTGGCTTGGAGTAGAGCTCTGTCCTGCTCTGGAGGTGAAGAGTAAATGAGAGGTTACAGCGGAGTAAAGACATAACTAAAGGCTAGAAACCAATCAGAAACAAACAAGATGACCTCACCAAAAACCAATGAAAAACAAAATAAAAAGAGCGGTCAAGAAAAAAACCTCGGGAACATCCTGGCTTGAGCTAAGCGCTGTGTTTTCAGCTGTTTCGTAATATTTTTGTTTATATGAAGTTGTCACAGTTCACTCCCCGTTGAATAGCTTTTGTTTTTTAAGCGAGATACAACTGGAATATTTAATTTGCTTACGGGATGTGTGTCCAACATTTGCTTAGTTCAAAATCATAAACTATTTTATGCAACGGAGAAACA
>BLFK01000650.1:943405-963980 GCA_014634185.1 Astreopora myriophthalma | reverse complement strand
AAAAGCGCCTTTAGACCCACAGAATTTAGTTAACTGCAATTTTTTATTTTCTCACGTGGTGGAGCAACTGAGGAGGTGATTTCTCCTTTTTCAAGATATTGATGAATGTGCGTCTGGAACACACAACTGTCACAAAGACGCCAATTGTACCAACACCAAAGGATCATTCTACTGCACTTGTCATACGGGATACTCTGGAGACGGAGTCATGTGTGTTGGTGAGTAATCCTGTACGGAATTGACAATCCCGTTCCTCTGTAAAGGAAGATGTAACTTTCAGTAGAGATTATTTATTACGATACTCAGTTATTTATTACGATACTCAGTTAAAACAGCGGTTTTTCTATTGAAAGGTGTCAAGGGTATTTCATCCAAAAGATTAGGCTAAAAAAATAAGTAGAATGCTTCGGAATGGGTCTCTGTTTTGCTTACTGAGCAACCTGTGAAATAGAGGTTAAAATTCACATCTAAAAAGAAACGTACTCCGATAACTAATATTCATGATTACCAAACAATAGGAACGATTATTAAAATTTGATACCGTAAACTGTAATAAAGATCATGGCACTCTTCTTAATATCTCACTCTAAATGTATACGATAGCGACCGACTTTTTTAAAAAATATTTTTTAAGCTTTTCTGCATTTCTTACAAAGATATAATTGAGTGTGATGACGAGAATCTAGCGGCTCAGCACAGAAATTACTCCCACAACTGTCACGATGATGCCAACTGCACCAACACGAACGGATCATTCTACTGCACGTGCCATGCGGGATACTCTGGAGACGGAGTTATTTGTTCAGGTAAATTATAAAATCAATTGAAGATATTGCAGTCATGAGAGAACGAATCAAAGAGCAAACCAGATTGTGAATGAAAGACTGAATTACTTGCTTTTGAACATAGTAATGTGTTACGAAAAATTGTCTAAGTCAAGTTCTAGAACAATCTAGAGCCGGAAATCATTCAGCCGTAACCAATTTGTATAGGAACATTCCAGAGCGTTCTATTCCTTATGTAATTATTCAGATTAGAAACTGTGCCAAGCTACTTAATTTAGCTCCTAATAGAAGTTTCTAGAACCTTAAGCCTCATGTATATTAGGGCGAGAGTTTCTGCTGTAACTGAGATCGGTTTAATGTGAAGAAGCTTAGTGCCGTAAATTCGTGAAGTTACCTTGCGGAAATAAATTAGTTTGTTGCTGTTACCAGCGATCCTGAGTTTTGCCTGGAAACAACCCTGCTCTACAACGATACTCGTAGCATATTGTATTAAAAAACATTCATATTCATGCTCGGTCGAATTAATGTATGGGCAAAATTATTGATCAGCGGTCTAAACTAAGCTGGGACCTCTTGTCTTAGGAGTGGCTGGTCACATGACCCAGGCGATTTTCGGGTGGGAGGGTGGGCCACTGGCCTCTGCGTTGCTCAGTTGAAAGACTGAGCTAGAATGAAGGAGTCCGCGCCAAATCCACATTTATGATAGCAGTGACATAATCGCACGGGATCCTGTTCAATTAGCCATGAAAAGAAAAAAATATATATTTTAGTGAATTTCAACTTTCCATATCGTTATGAGTGCTGTGAATAATTGTCTCCCTTCAGATGTGGACGAGTGTTTCCCGGATCAATTGTCAAATCAGTATGATGACCTCGCTCACAACTGTCACGCTGATGGCAACTGTACCAACACCAAGGGATCATTCTACTGCACTTGTTTGAATGGTTATTCCGGTAATGGAGTGGAATGTGTAGGTAGGTACTGGTGATTAAGGCACATCCGCACATCACCAGAGGTATAAATGGCTTATTTGCTTTTTCATATTTCCATGTGCAATGATGCTAACCAGTCCACAATCTCTCGTGAAGTCATCTATCGAGGCAAAGGCCTTCCGTCTTAAGTATTTTGTAAATGGATTGTTTCAAGGCCCCGGAAACTCCTGATCCATATGCTTTTCATCCAATCTTTTGAAATCTATCAGTTGACTGCAGAGAAGCGAATACGATACCGCAAAATAGAGAGGAAAAAATAAAAAAAGCTCTACATTAGATGTCATATTTTCCAAGTCCTTGGTCTGCGACAAGAAACGAAGTTGATTTCTGGGGCAGTGGGAAAAGCATTTAGGCAGCATAATAACATACTTCCATTTCAGACATTGAAGAATGCGCTACTGATAGAGATAATTGTCACGTTGACGCTAACTGTACCAACACCAAAGGCTCATTCTTCTGTACATGTCACCGTGGATACTCCGGAGATGGAGTTGCGTGTGTTGGTAAGAAAGGTTTTGTGCTAAATCACGCTTCCCTTGGCAGCTTGACAAACAGAAAACTGGCGAAGTTGATGCATATTAATAAAAGGCCACGGTTGCAGTATTGCCTTAAATTGAGCCGATTTCGCTGAATGTAGGTGATCGTTTGTGCTAAATGAACTGAAGCAGACATGTGTTGTCTAGATCTTTCATTTGTCAAATCTCCAAGCGAGGATTTACGATTATTATTATTTTTTTAGATGTGAACGAGTGTTTCCCTGATCAGATATCCTTCGGCCACAGTGATCTCCATCATGACTGTCACGCAGACGCCAACTGTACTAATACCAAAGGGTCATTCTACTGTACGTGTCATACGGGATATTCTGGAAATGGAGTCACGTGTGTAGGTAAAATGCCTGAGTTTACTCAGTATTTGATTATTGTATTCATACCTCACTGCCAGCTGTGGTGACAATGGAAAGGTAATCAGACGAGCTACATACACGGCCTAAATTGTGTGTTGCTTTGCACTCGAATTGCTGTTCCTTGATTCTAGATGTGGACGAATGTTTCCCAGAGGAAATACCAATAGATTATGGTCATCTTGATCACAACTGCCATGTTGATGCCAATTGTACCAACACAAAAGGATCATTCTATTGCACGTGTCACAGGGGATATTCCGGAGATGGAGTTACCTGCGTGGGTAGGTCATGTAATTTTTTCTTATCCCTCGAATCAGATTCCGGTTGATGTGTATAGTAACTGGCGTCATTATCGAGTTACCCAAACATTTACCAAGATGTGGGATATTGTTTTCATTAAGCACATTCCATCTATTATTGTTGCTGTAATCCCGTGTGAACACGTCCAACTTTAGCGTTTTGAAAAAAATTTCCTCTATCCTAAATCATCTAACTATGCCCAAATTAACTTCACGAAGTTTTGTCACTTTACAAACGACATAGAGGACAGTGAATTTGTACACTGCGTATATATATGAACTCTCCCATGGCCGGTTGGCTTGACTTGATAGCTCAGGTGGTAGAGCGGTTTGCAACGCAATTGCACGCCGTCATGGGCTCGATGCCCAATCAAGCGAGGAATTTTTTTCAGCTTCTTTGCAATTGCTTAGTTCACTCAATTGTGATGACAACCTTACGTTTTGATCACAGCGCTTTAAAAGCATTTAAACCAGCTAGGGACAAAACTGTTCGCAAAGAGAAAATCAAGCTAAATTTACTTTACTTAACGTATGCTTATATTTAATTTCTCGCGACACAGACATTGATGAATGCAACCCATATGGATTATCCACTGAGTACCAGCAGTTAGCGCACATTTGTCACGATGATGCTAACTGTACAAACACCAAGGGATCTTACTACTGCACATGTCGGGTCGGATATTCTGGCCCAGGGGAACATTGCACAGGTAAAACTGAGTAAAATGGGACAAATACCTATTGCTTGTGCAATTGATTTATTGCCTGCAGTAATCTTGGGTGAGGGGTGAAGAGTAAAGACTATCTTTTCCCAAAGAAACTATAAACAAGGAAAAAGTGTTATTAATAATAGAACAGACATGCAGAAATTAAGCATTAAAATGTTCTCTTTTCTAAAGACATTGACGAGTGTGCAACTGGATTACACAATTGCCATACCGACGCCAACTGCACCAACACCAAAGGTTCTTTCTACTGTACGTGTCATACGGGATACTCTGGCGATGGAGTTATGTGTGTTGGTAAGATTTCGATGTATCAAAAACCGTTCAAACAACAGTTCTACACAAAAATTTATCTCTGAAAACATTGTAGTGTCGAAACTTCAACGCTTTTGTTGATAACAACGATTTTTCGAGATTGATTCTCGATAGCACTATGACCTTTTTTTTACAAATTATTTTGGCTCCATATTGATGACATTAATCGAACAAGGAACCGTTATATTCCTGATAAAGTGATCATGAGCCACGGAAAATGTCTACATTATTTTAATACACATTCTAAAGACACTACATCTACTCATAACTGCCGACACAGCTACCAATAATGACATTGTAACACTAGCTCTGGCCCCAAAACGTTCCAGTCAAGCGCCTGCCGTTTATGAAACTTCGTTGACCCCAATGATCGGGAAATAATAGTATCTCACATTACTAAATTCTGAGCCTCGGACAATGCACTTCTAGCTTTCTTACTTCTCGGTTATCAGCCATTATACTTATACGTTTGACCTAATATTAAAAATTAAATTCTCAACCTCGGATAATGCAATTCTAGCTTTCTCATTGGTTCACTGGGTCTCGGTTATCAGCCATTATATCTGCGCTTGAGCTTATATGGAAATGAATGCAGCAAATGTCGCTCAGCATAAAATTGTTCGCGGGAAGCCAAGTTTCGACGAGAAATGAGAAATTACCAATGAGGAAGCTAGAATTGCACTATCTGAAGGTTGAGAATTTAATAAAACAATTATTCCATTCGCGCTTGTTGGATATGAGACTGGTTATAGCCAACTCCGCGCTACGCGCGCAGTTGGCTATTTACCATCTCAGATCGGCAAATGTCGCTTTAGCTTAAAAGATTTCGGCGGAAGCCAAGTTTCGTCGACAATGAAGAAATAAACAATTATTCCATTCGTTCTTGTTGGATACGAAATTGGTTATAGCCAACTCAGCACTACGCGCGCCGTTGGCTATTTACCTCCTGTTGTCTAACACAGGCTCATGGAATATTTGCTAATTAACTGTAGAAAGTACTTCTTCCTCCTTCTATTATTTCATTACATTACTATAATGAAACATTGTTTGTCTTCTGTCACTTAAAATTGCAGATATTACAGAATGCGACGACAAAGCGTTAGCTCCTCATCACAACAGTTATGCTCACAACTGCCATGCGGATGCTAATTGTACCAACACCAAAGGGTCATTCTATTGCACGTGCCATACGGGATACTCTGGAAATGGTGTTATTTGTACAGGTACATGTTTCAGTACAAGCAGATGAAACATTGTTACCGCGATCCAAGCCTCGGGGAAATTGTGATACGCTACCGAATGAACCGAACGGTCGGCCAACTGACGGACTGACTTCACCTGACCTTGACCCGACCTGACATGACTAACTGACGGACTGTGTGACTGATTAACATCTGAACATGAAAACATATCTGTCGTCCATCTGATCATTTTAATGCTTAACTATGTGACTGTCTGACTGAGCTTATGCAAGGCTTTCTTGCTGCTACCTGAATGACTCAGTCAGTTCTTGCCCGCCGGCCTAGGGCTAATAACACTCGAAATGCCAGCTTTTGAATCTGGGGGAAATTGGCAGTATCATTGAGGAAAAGACGGGCCAAATTATTGTGTGACGTGGATCAATGACACCCCTCTGTGCTATTTGGTATTCGAGTATTACTTCCAGAACGCCTGATTTTTCTCACCGAGTATTGTTCGCTGATTAGTAATGAGGCCGATTGGTCCAAATTAAATTCAATATTAACTTTTAATAGAGTAACCTATTCACCGACTTTTAAGCAAGTCACTTTTTCACTTTTCACTTGAAGTCACTTTTTTTCGTTTCTTTTCTTTTCTACTCTTCAGACCTGGACGAGTGTTTTCCTGACCATACATCACAGGAATACCAACTCTTTTCTCACAATTGTCATGCTGATGCCAACTGTACTAACACCAAAGGATCATTCTACTGCACGTGTCTAAATGGTTATTCTGGTGACGGAGTCGCGTGTACTGGTACGCCGTTATACATTTTTATTCGCTCACACAAACTCCTGATCCATTACCATGATAACTTTAAATTGGAGGGATATGCTATCGTAATTTATATGTAACATAGGTGGTATATGAATGAAAGGCATCCATGCTATCACTGACGATTGCTAATAATTACATTACTCAACAATATGTAGCTTTCGTCAATGATCTCGTGGAAACGAATAACAAAATTAGTCTTGAACCTACGCTGCATCATCTCATTTCAATGAACAATGAAATCAAAGCCTATCCTTCATTTTAAAATGCACGCAATCCCCTCTTTCCAAGCAAACCGACAAACGAAGAAGAGAATCTTGTTATTGAACTGATCAGTGGGTTCATTAGACTTGTCAAACCTGGTGTACTTATTACGTTAAACATGAGTACAGACACTTTGCTTTAAAGGCATAACAATCGTGTTTCAGACATTGAAGAATGCACCACAGATACGGACAACTGTCACTCTGATGCCAACTGTACAAACACGAAGGGCTCGTTCTACTGCACATGTCACTATGGTTACTCAGGCAACGGAGTCGAGTGCGTTGGTAAGTATGCCTAAATGAGGCTTGACTTACAAATTCTTCTCGTGTTTTTCAGCCTTTAAACCATAAAATCACGTGGTTTATTGTTTATTATGTAATAATTCAGAAGACACGCGAAATTCCTATGAGTTTTCTGGAAAATAAACTCCAACTGATTGATCGATCGAACGTGTGCATTGATAACAGGCTAATACTTGGTATGGTCGTCAGACTTAACGATTTTTTTCGCGTCTTTTGATTTCAGAAATTCACACGACAAATAGTACAACCATTCACTCGTTTAGATGCTAACGATTTTATGGTGATTTCAATGTATTGTAACGCACATGAAATGAACGGAATGCAACTACTTCCGCCAATACCTTCCATTTCTCTGGTATTTTTCAGACGTAAACGAATGTGTCCCAAATCAGCTATCCAAGGAGCACAGTGTTTTTGCCCATAACTGTCATGCGGACGCTAAGTGCACAAACACCGAAGGATCATTCTATTGCACGTGTCATACGGGGTACTATGGAAATGGAGTAACATGTGTTGGTAATTCAAACATTTGTAGTTATAGTAAAAGAAATGGCCAGTTTTAAGCCGGTGACACACGATTCAACATTTGTTGATCAACAAATGTTGCAGCTCTTGAACAATAATTGTCATGACATGTCGAATGTTGAAATGGGCCATTCAACGTGTTGAACGTTGTTGAACGCAGTTGGACAAAAATAGAGACAAGCTCTATTCCGTTCGACAGATTCTTGCAACATCGTTCAACATTTGTTGAGCAACTTATGTTTCACAAAGTTGAACCGTGTGTCACCAGCTGGTAAATGAAAGTTGTGTGGCACAGGATTTCAATGATTCAGTTTATTATACGAAAGACCTCGGCGGGTGGTGACCTACTAGAAACTAGATAAATCACAACAATCCACAGAATAACCAGAAAATGATCGAACGGAGTGTAGTCCACGTGCTCACCCCACCAGTGCGCGTGCGCGGCCCAAAAGCCCACAGGGTGCCCATGATGCATTGGATAGGCACTCTCACAGTTGTATAATCAGGGGAAAAAACATATTGGTTTACTGAAACAAAAGGAAAATGTGCATGAAAATAGAGTTAAATTCCCAAAAGATTCTTTTACTCCACCAACACGGGCACCGTTTCTTTGTCAATTTACTCCTCCAACATGGTCGCTGTGACGTCAAGAGAAAATACTCGATAGGAGCTTCCGATTAACCGAGACTACGGTTCGGATGCTCTACCACTGAGCCACAGGAGACTCGTAGGAGCATGCGCAAGGCCATGAACTATATTCCGGTGACAAACGTCCTGCACACCGCTGAAATTGAAGTGTCAAATGGTTGGATATGCCCAGTTATATTAAAGCGGAAGTGCCGAGGTTTTCATTTTTGTTTGTTTGTTTAAACTGATTTAAAGTCTTGTAAAATTAAGTTAACAATCATATGAGGATGAGATGAGATTCCTTTCAATAATTTTTTTGGCTAGAAAGCACTAATCGGGGTAACTATGGTAAAAAACGCCATCACGTCATGACAAAGATCAGTGTTGCTGTTTTCGTTTGAGAGAACTGACAAAGTAATGAATTGTTCGTATTCATTTTGTTCCATATCGTCGATTACAGTTGTTCAATCGCAACGCTAAATTCTCATCTTACTGAACGTTCATTTCTACATATATGCATGTTTAGACGTCGACGAGTGTTTCCCCGATCGAATACCCAGTAAATACCAGCATCTACGTCACAATTGCCATTTGGATGCCAACTGTTCAAATACCAAAGGATCTTTCTACTGCACTTGTCATACAGGATATTCTGGAGATGGAGTTACGTGTGTTGGTATGAAAGCTTTTCCGTGGAATGTCGATGTTCATTCATTAATTTAACTTATGAATTCTACTGTAAGTTGCTATTCTCATTTTTTCTGTAAATTGAATATTTACTTGTGTTGCCAGACATCAACGAATGCAACCCATACGGATTATCCTCTCAATACCAGCAGTTGGCTCATATTTGTCACGAGGATGCCAACTGTACAAACACTAAAGGATCTTACTACTGCACATGTCTTTCGGGTTACTCTGGAGAAGGGATTTCATGTCAAGGTAAATAACAGTGGGTATTCATCTGCAGGTAAAATGATTGTTGTACCGGACTTCAAAAAACCAAGGTTAACTAATCGTTCTCAGAAGGCCCCAGTTTTACTTCATAATTTTGTTTCTTCTCGATTTCTTTTAGGCCTTACATGTATTAGTTCACTTTGTCAGAATATCAATCTGCCTTTATCGATTCACTTTAATCCTTATCCTATCACCCGAACAGAAGCATTTTCACTAAAACACACTGAGCTGGCGAAATCTGGCACAGGTTGAAATTGTGTCATACTTTCAAATCCATGTTCATTTCCAAGTGCCCTTGGGATTCCATCAAAAACGAACCCTGAGTATGTTTCGACTGAGGTCGTCATATGTTTCGCGCAAAAAGAAACAGAAACAACATGGATAACAGCATCCACGATTTAGATGAAAAAACCTTACGTAAGCTACTTGTCTCCATCCCATGCTAGAGATCGACGAATGTACATCTGGGACACACAACTGCCACGCTGACGCGAATTGTACCAACACCAAAGGGTCTTTTTACTGCACGTGTCATACGGGATATTCTGGAGATGGAGTCACATGTATTGGTAAGGCGGCTTCCAAATCAGAACTGTCAGTGTTAATAAGTACTGAATGGGTGGAAAACACACCGCTCAACGGTCTTGAACCATCCTTATCGCATACGGCAAACGGCTGTTGTTTGTCATAACACCATAGCTAACAGAATTTAGTTTTTCCTTCTTAGGACTTTCTGGATAGCTGTGGATATTTGACTAACAGCAAATTTCAGCCCGGCGTTTGCCTTTTCCCCTGAACGCCATGATTAATCTCTCCTACCTATTCCATATCTATTCTATTTCAACTATCATGATGTCCGCCGTAATCAGTGCCTTACTTGATTTTCTCCCCTAGATATAAATGAATGTCACGCAGACAGTTTGTCCCTTGAACATTATGGCAACTACTCACACAACTGTCACGCTGATGCCAACTGTACCAACACCAAAGGATCATTCTACTGCACTTGTCATACGGGATACTCTGGAGATGGAGTTACTTGTATAGGTGCGATAGGACATGCCCAGAATGTATTCCCCTCTTATTACATACTAGCAAGTAATAACACTATCTCTCTCTCAGTGAGGATCACGAGACATGTTCTCAAATATTCCATTTAGCTTTAAACAGTTTTTACCTTACGTCCATTGGTTTCCTTTTAGATGTCAATGAATGCTTCCCCGATCAAAGATCGCATGAATATAGCAATCTCGTTCACAACTGTCATGCTGATGCAAACTGTACCAACACTGAAGGATCATTCTACTGCACGTGTTTAAATGGTTATTATGGTGACGGAGTAAATTGTGTGGGTGAGTTTGGCGTTGAAGGATTAAGGATTAAGGCTTTCGTTCTTATCCTGCTGTTGAATGATTAATGTAGAATTTGCACTGAGCTATAACAACTAATCAAACTAACTCCTGATCCATTTTTGATGTCACTTGTATGACTTGTATTACTTCTCATAGAAACTAATACTAATGTTACGGTAATGAAATCTAACCAACTGTAAGAAACTGCGACTAGCAAGCTCTCTCTACTCGTCCTATGGATATATATATATATAAGGGCTGTTTTGGGAAGACTCAGCGCAGTCAGTGTCATAACGACAATACCATGCAACCTGTGTGCAATATTTTGTACAGACCTAACACCTAGAGTCATTTGACTTTTTTCTTAAAGATACCGAAGAATGCGACTCAAATACGGACAACTGTCATTCTGACGCCAACTGTACCAACACCAAGGGCTCATTCTACTGCACATGTCACCACGGATACTCAGGAGATGGAGTCGCATGCGATGGTAAATTTATTTCTTAGGAACAGCTGAACCGCAACAGAACCGTAAGGGTCGCGCGAGGCGATGATCTGGAGACTGTGGTTGTTTGAGCACTCGCTAGTGCACTCTAACTGAGCCTTTTACCCTTTATCTTGTGGCGTAATTATATACACGTCACGTCAGCAGCACGCACGCTTTAGGCAAATAGCAAAGGCTTAAGTAACCAATGTCAGCGCACGTTTTACTCGTGTTAGATGTTATGAATTGTTATACATACAGATGTGGACGAGTGCTTTCCTGATGAGATTTCCGAGAGCTATGGTCACCTTCGTCACAACTGTCACGTAGATGCCAACTGTTCAAACACCAAGGGATCATTCTACTGCACGTGTCATACGGGATACTCTGGAGATGGTGTCGCATGTATTGGTAAATTGAGAGGATCTTTGGATTTAATATGTCATATATTAGGCAGCTCTTTGATTTCACTTTCACTTCCGTATAAACATGTCTCTTATTCGTTTTATCTTATTTTAGATATTGATGAATGCCTTCCTGATCAAATATCTCATGAATATAGCCATCTAGCTCACAACTGTCATGTCGATGCCAACTGCTCCAATTCAAAAGGTTCCTTCCATTGCACTTGTCATACGGGGTACTCTGGAGATGGTGTCACGTGTGTTGGTAATATTACTGAATATTTGCATTTCTGATTGACTTTTTTTAAACCTAGCTCAAAAAATACAAATACCTTCATTCCTTTGTCAACACAGACATTAATGAATGTAAGCCATCTGAATTATCCTCGGACTATGGACACCTGGCTAACATTTGTCACGAGGACGCCAATTGTACCAACACAAAAGGGTCATACAATTGCGACTGCGAGGAAGGCTACTACGGAAGTGGACGGGAATGTGAAGGTACTCCTAAGACATCATCTGATTTCTGAAGGTGAGTTGACTGAGCTGCTATGTATAATTTGGATCATTATTGAATTTCATAGACATAGACGAGTGCACATCAGGAACTCATAATTGTCACGCTGACGCCAACTGTACCAACACTAAGGGATCATTCTACTGCACCTGTCACCACGGATACTCAGGAAATGGAGTCACTTGTGAAGGTATTTTGGTGTCACCAAATTGTGTTTTCATCAGCGTCAAATGTGTAATGGTACATTGCTGTCTTGATACTTCTTTGTTTACCTCCATGTGTCTCCTTTCATATAGACATCAGGGAATGTCAGGTGGAAGCATTGCCTCCTCATCACAGCCATTATTCCCACAATTGCCACGTAGACGCCAATTGTACCAACACCAAAGGATCATTCTTCTGCACGTGTCATACAGGATACGCTGGCGACGGAGTTCTTTGCTACGGTAGATGACGAGTACCTTACTTTATTTTGTCTGTAGTAGTAGCAGCAGCAGCAGCAGTAGTAGTAGTATTCTTTTATTATTTTTTTGTTTGATACCACAATGCTAGTCCTTTTCTGACCATTTAATTGTTGGAGCGCTAGTTAATGCATGCAACATTGGCTTACCTAAACAAAGAAACGGCGGCCGTATTGATGTACCAAAACAGTCCTCGAGGATTTGAACTTCTTTGTAGGCATATGTCCGCTATTGCTTCACTGCGAAATCAATATGGCCGCAGGTCACACGAGTGAAAGTATCTTTACAGAAAAAAGTTAAACAATACATGTTTTCACTACTTCGACTTAACTCAGGTGAGAAAAGTTCCAGTGAAAAAAAAAAAGAGGTTGGTACTCATTTTTTTCTCCTAACAGATATAAACGAATGTTACAAGGACCAAATCTCATCGGAGTATTCTCATCTCGCACACAACTGCCACGAAGATGCAAATTGTACCAACACCAAAGGATCTTTCTATTGTACGTGTCTCATTGGGTATTCTGGGAATGGTGTCTCTTGTGTCGGTACGTAAAACAGCCATTTCAAGCCTGCGGGTTCCAAACCATGGCAACGCAAGTGGTAGAACAAAGAAAACACTTTTTCCAGGCAGCTAAACAGTAAACAATCAAAGCAGCTCAAACAATTTGTATGGTAGTCAGATCTGCTGACTCAAGGTTTAGGGTTGGTGCCGGCCGATTTTTGTCGAGGCTTAAACATTGTTTGAATGTTAGTATATATGCATCTAACTCCTGATCCATAACCAGTAACTACTATTAATATTGCCATAATGTTGCCATAATATTGCTGCTAATCCTCTAATTCTTACATACATCATGAGGCAAGAACGCTAAGTATTATCTTTCTTTTACGTCGTTTATATGCAGACATCGAGGAGTGCTACACTGATACGGACAACTGCCATGGTGATGCCAACTGCACGAACACGAAAGGATCGTTCTTCTGCACTTGTCATACGGGATACTCTGGAAATGGCGTGCTGTGTTCAGGTACGAAGACGCTGCGATAACATTAAAATATTCATTCGATTCGCCTTTGTTGGATGTGTGGCACCACCTGGTCCATAGCCAACGACGCGCGTAACACCGAGTGCAATCTCGTAGCCAGCAAGGACGAATCAAATAAACTTATTTAATTTTACAAAGCAACCGGAAAGTGATGGCTTTCCGCTGAAAATTTTTAAGGTAAGCGACATTTGTTGCACTGATTACGTTAGAAAATGCAAGGTGTTAGTTCGTCTTAGTATATTCAAATTGTAACGTTTTTTGTCATTGCCTAGTTTTTGCATCTTATGTCTGGAAAATGTAACTTTCTAGACAATATAACCCCATATTCCATTGGTCACTGCGGTATGTAGTACTGAACGAACTCACAAAATTTGCTTTAATATGCAAAATTGAAAAATGATGGCATGAAGCTATCGAAACGATAATCTTTAATATCGCTTATTTTTATCCTTAATTGCTTATCAAAAACTTTAGTTAACCAGACAATGGAGATTTTATCTTCATCAGGCAAAACACATTTTAAAAATAATCTTGGTTGCAAGTTTTTTGCAAAAAGAGTATTTTTTTTTTCTCAGAGAGCGTGAGATCGAATTGTGCTGAGAAACATTCCACGAACATGGAAACATCGATTCAATGTGCTTTTGAGTCTTGAACCACCGTGTTAAAATTATGTGAATGTTTAAAAGTTCAGCAGAGCGAACAAAGGTTTTAAGATAACCAAAACAGATGCTTCCGCTAGTTTTCTGCCGCCATAGACCATATTGACAAATGGCGGCCAATAAATTGGGCTAATTAGTCCAACCAGCCTCATTATGGAGCAAAAGTTCTTTTGCATTTCATTCATGTTAACGAGCCAGGTTATTTGTCTAATTAGCACAAAGACGAAAGAGTAATCCATTGGTCACTATTTATGAATACGGTCTGTTTTGGTGTCCTTCTGAGACGCCAACATATGGCGTGTCCACATTAAACCTTATAATTTATGTGATAATTTTGCCGAATGACTCAAGTACGGGATATCGCACGGGCCTGAGACTTTCCCACATTGTTTCTTTATTAATCTTCTATAATATGTCAATTTCTTGACTACACTTTCTAGATGGTGAGTGATTTTGTTTTTTATTTGCGTGACGTGAAAACTAAGAGTGGCAGGAAAAATTACCTTTTGCTGCGTCCTTCAGTAAGCTACTGTTGTGCATGTTTTGTGCGGTCCTATTTCGTTCGTTGTGCAATATGTATCTATATATATATTTTTTTTTTCTCAGATATTAATGAGTGTGCTGTTGGAACACACAACTGCCATACAGATTCTAACTGCTCAAACACGAAGGGCTCGTTTTACTGCACTTGCCTCACGGGTTACTCAGGAGATGGCGTAAACTGTGTTGGTATGTGTGGATGGAATATCGCCATCATACTTAGTTTTCTTCAGGCTACACATGTATACTGAATGCATCGGTAAATTCCAGTTATAGTGCGACCAGTTTCTGTGAGTTTCTTTGCATAGCGATGTTGTCATTAGAACATAACGGAATCCTTCAAAGCAATCTTTAAGCACTGTCGAAAAGCCCAATTTGACCTTCGACGTCCAGGGAAATCACTCAAAGCCCCTGAATTCCATCAGCTCTTTGGTAACCAGATTTGTCCAGTCTTTTAGAATCACGTGACTTCTGGGATGATCCCATGGGGCCTCATATAGGGTGCGGTCTATTAAAAAGAATGAAAGAATCCCTTTCAGAGAAGTTTGGTGATGATTTGTCATGATCCGGAACAAACGGTAAACAAACCTACCTTAGCCATTAATATTTTCTCCATTGCTTTCAGATATCGATGAATGTTTTCCTAGTAACATTTCTAATGAATATAAACAACTTGCCCACAACTGTCACAATGACGCCAAGTGTACCAACACCAAAGGATCATTTTACTGTATGTGTCATACGGGATACTCTGGAGATGGAGTCACGTGCGAAGGTAAGCAACACATAAAATATTCTGCGTTGACTTTTCAATCAGTCGTGCTCACCACCCAATAAATTAGAAGAGTATGCTTTTTTCGCACACTCCCCCCAATAATATGACTCTCTGCAGTTTCTACAACATATTTTCGGGCCTTAAAGGTTTCCGGGTACTTTCGCGAAACAGGCCCCAGAAGTGCCGAAAACGTTTCGCTACCGAAAAGCCAGTTGTAAAATTGGCAGTCATCAAAGCTAATTTTTAATATGTTCTCAAGATAATAAGAGTTGTTGTTATTGTTGTTGACGTTTTTTGTTTTGTTTTGTTGTTGTTGTTGTTCTGTCCTGTCTTTTTATTTGTTTTCGTTTTTTGTTCTTGAGATTGGAAATTATGCAAAAAACAACAACAATGAAGGATGAATTTGTTTTTCAGATATCAATGAATGTTTTCCTGATGGATTGTCTTCCAACTATAAGCACCTGGCACACATTTGTCACGATGATGCAACCTGTACCAACACCAAAGGATCTTATTACTGCGGCTGTCTGTTAGGATATTCTGGAGATGGTGTCACTTGCCAAGGTACATAACCACCTTTAAATCGTTCCGTTAGCTCGGATTCTTTTGTGTCAACTATTTATTGCCGAATAAATAGCACCTATGTGCAGGTGTTTGTGTTTGTTGAAATGGCCGGGGAAGTAAATGTGTAAATTACTTCAACGACCACCCCACATGCAGGGTTGTTCAGGTTTAGCTGGCACCGGAAAGTACATCAGACTCCCCTACTCTTTTGGAATAGCGTGTGGGTTCGTTAATGTCATGTGAGTTTGTAAACCAGTGTTGTGGGAGACGGGACCGATAGCTTATTTTCGTTATCCGAGAAGACAAGAATCTAATCTAAATCTAAATCTAATTCCAAATTGAATACTTTATCACTCTCCTATAAGGTATATGTAAGATACAGGAGTCTGATCAGTGGTCATCAGTCTGAAATTCCAACCATTTGCAGATGTCATTACGAAGGCCTTAATTTCCCCTCAGTCATTTATGAAAAGATCTCGGCTGAGTGTTGGCGGCGACAGCGTTTGAGCCAAAAACCTCCCGCTCGGTAGTTTGGTCCTGTACCAACTGAGCGAAAAGTTTGGTCATTAAACCGAATACAAATGGAGCATGCTCAACCACAAAGCTTTGTTGCTATTATCCGGGAACTCGTTTCTGCTCCCCAAATGCCGACCGGTCGGAAGCACGTGCAAATATTCCAGAGAAGAGATGGACGAGAGCGGCTCTGATTTCATCGACGTAACAAACGAAAATGAGCATAGTTACCATTTTCTGTAATACAGAAAATGCTTAACATGGCAGCTTTGCCTGCAATGCATTCTGGTTGAGCGTACTGCTTTAACCACCTTGTTGTAACACACTTTCAACACTTTTCAGATAATATGTCAGCACAAACAAGATCCAAAGTTACATTTTTTAATACGGACGTTGGACGTTGGGTCGTACAATGATCTTTGAAGTGTTATCACTCCCTAAAAAGGAGTTGCCATGGGCTGCTGATTACATTTAATTTATTTTTAGATATCGATGAATGCAGCCCTGATGCCATTTCGGATGAATATAAATATCTTGCTCATAATTGTCACACTGATGCAAATTGCACAAACACCAAAGGATCATTTCATTGCACGTGCAAAACTGGATTCAGCGGTGATGGAGTTCAGTGCGTGGGTAAGTTCTCAATCTTAGGCCAACCCCATTACATTTCGAAATTTTGTTCTCAAAAGATATCGTTGAGGGGAAAACGAAAAGAAGGACAAGAACTTATAAAAGAAAAAAAAAACTATGTTGAAGTTGTCATCGTTTAATTGCAGATATTAACGAATGCCGTTCAGGTGATTTAGCCTCGATCCACAACCACTATGCCCACAACTGCCACAGCGACGCCAATTGTACCAACACGAATGGGTCTTTCTTCTGCACCTGTCATACGGGATTTTCTGGAGATGGAGTAACTTGTGTAGGTACGTAATGTGGTTTCAATGGTACAAGACATTTGCGCAAGGAAGAATTTAAAATTCTCCTCACCTTCCAAGATAGGAAGCATATTTTGACATTTTTACGTTACCCCTATGCTCAAGCCAATAACAACGGTCGCCTGGTTATATCTTCTTAGCACCAACGTGTTGTGACTACTGAAACACCCATCAGATGATGATTTTCGACTAACATGAGTAAACATCGTGTGGCTGCACCTCTTTTCGTGCACTGTGGTTAAGTGGAGCTGACTTAATTACCCTACTAGCTAATACCGTCAGTAGTTGCTAATCATAACATCTTGGAAACCCTAGTTTCCTAAGAGAAGCTGCTAGGCCGGCAAGTTGTTTCCCTTGGAATGGTTTTCAAGAATTTCTAGTCACCACCGTGCATGGAATGTCGCGTGACCAAGCCCTTAGACTCATACTGACGTATCAAAAGTGATCCAAAACGGAGAATAAAAACAGATGAGATAAGCTTAAGCTTACTAATACAAGTAAGGCTTAAGAGAAAAATAAAGTCATAAGCTTCGTTTCTATTTAAGAAAGTCGGTTAATTTGATCAGGTTATTAATTCAATGCTTTCTGAAGCCTTAGCAAAAAATAGTTGCTTTTGCTTTCTAACAAAAGCCGACAAAACGTGAGCCTTACGCGAAAAACTATGCTGATGTCACAGCAAAAGGCAAACGTCAAGCTATCGTTTGCCATTTGCCGTATATACGACTTAGTAGATCTGTTTTCCCTCAAAATACTGACATTGTTTATGCATGCGGGCTTTCATAGCATGCCTCGGTAGAAAAATCTCCGTTATACATTTCGTCAATTAAATCCAGAGGCATACGGTAAAATCGACTGTGACAAAACACCATTTGAGAAAAGAAACTTGTTAGCAGCAAGATCTATCGGTCAATTAGGCCAAGCTGTGCTCACTATATTATCGTATACAAATTCGAACAGCTGAATGAAAGATGCTGATTGTTTTCTTTACAGATGTGGACGAGTGTTTCCCTGATAAAATATCAAATGAATATAGTCATCTTGCACACAACTGTCACACTGATGCCAACTGTTCAAACACCAAAGGATCATTCTACTGTAGTTGTCTAAACGGTTATTCTGGTAATGGCGTGGAATGTGTGGGTGAGTTTATCATAGCAGAATCATCTATCTGAAGGATGATCAATGGTACCTCTTTCAGTGTTTCTTCTCAGTGTTTTTGTCTGCACCGCACCACCGCTAACTCAACTAACTCCTGATCCATAACTTAAAATAAGCTAACAGGGAAATACTCTGCTCGCAGCATTTAATATAGCATAAAATAATTTATCTAATATAAATGAATGAATGATGATATAAAATAATATAATAGAAAAACATCAACTAATTAGCACTTTCCAGACATTGTTAGGTTGGTACAACTAATTTCTCTTCACTCAAATGAAATTTAATATCAGAGCAGAAGTCATTTGATTGTTCTCAGAAAAAAAAACGGGTTTGGTTAAATTCCCGACTTTCTGTGACTTTTTGAATTGCGGAAAATCGGGGAAATCACGTCAAATCGGAAAAGACACCATTTCGATCCAACTCTTCTAAAGCAACAATGGCGTGGGTGTGGGGAGAGGGAATGGGACCAGTGACGCCAACTCAAGAATTTATTTTCTGTTGATTTGGGGCGGCTTCACTTTCTGCAGAGACAAAGCAAATGATCTGAGAAGCAAAGTATGCAGATTTCAGTACTTTTGATTGATTGCGTTGCAGCTTTGGCTTGCCGCAGATCTACTCGGACTTGAACTAAAATGCGTTTTGAATAAATTCTTTGGACAATTCGAAAATGCATTAAAGGCAAAAAGCAATTTTATGGGGGCGAATTTATTGTCTTGGCTGAGAAACCATTGGGTGTGTAGAGCTGTGACAAAATGCTCATTTGGGAAACATGAACTTCGCAGGATGACTTTTTTTCTTTCAGAGGCAAGTTGCAAGGAAGAGATGGAAAATATTTTCCTCTACTCTACAGACTCGAGAGTGCGGGGGAAAGACATTGCAAAGAAGGAGAAAATAACCATGTTGAAATCAAATTAATTATTTTACATTCTCCCTTCTTATTCTTATCCTTAAGACGTAGATGAGTGCCGAACGGATACAGATAATTGCCACCCTGATGCAAACTGTACCAACACCAAAGGCTCATTCTACTGCACTTGCCATACGGGATACTCTGGAGATGGAGTCATGTGCGTAGGTAAGCCACATATATGTAATGGATCATTTAAAACAGGACAAAGTAAGTATACATTTATTTCACCAGAGAACCAAGGACCTCACATGATCGTTTTCACTTGTGTCCGCGCGTGCCAGGTCTAATTGGAATTTGGAAATGTTAGATTTTTAGGAAAGGAGAATACCAGAGAGAAACCTCTGGAAGCAAGACAAATTTCGCGGTTGGAATTCCGGAAACTTTCTGGTGCAATTGGATAATTTCGTTTTTTCTTTTCTTTTTTTTTTTTTCATCCAAAGTCAGAGTGTCGCATTCATTTTCAAACTTGCAATTTCATTGGTAGACAAAAAGCCTCGCATGCCGACAACGGAACAGGTTACTTCGTATAAATGTGACAGCAATTTCCGTTCAGACCGGTTGAAACTGGAAAAGTGGAAAACCTCTTAAGATGACCCGTTTCTTCCGGAAAACTACCGGTCAAACTGCTGTGGCCATTAGCATTTCAACCGGTTCAACCCTACATTTTGGCTAAATGGAAAGCGCCTAAAACTAGCAACAAATTAAACCCAATCCACATATGGCTTGCGGTCGTAAATCCAACTCAAATCATATTTGTCCTTCATGTGCTGCTACAAAAGCGCCATCCCTACGTCCCCTGTGACGAAGAGGTCCTAAACTGGATATCTTGTTTTAGATATAAATGAATGCAGCTCGGATACCTTGTCTACAAATCATACACACTACGCAAATGACTGCCATGATGACGCCAGCTGCACAAACACCAAGGGATCCTATTACTGTACTTGTCTCAATGGCTACTCTGGAAATGGTGTTAGTTGCGTCGGTAAGATAATTTGCCTTCGTTTTGATGACTTTCAGTTCCTGTGAGCTTAATCCTGTGTTTTCTTTTGTAGACGTAAATGAGTGTGACCCATTTGAAATCAGCGATTACTACAAGTACCTGGCCCATAATTGTCACAACGATTCCATCTGCACCAATACAAAAGGCTCTTTTTACTGCACGTGCCTCATAGGATATAGCGGAGACGGAGTCTTATGTAGCGGTATGCAAAAACGTTGTATTTTCAACTTGTTATGACGTTGCAATTTGCACGTCATACATTATGTAATGTGATCCCGTGTAACTTGGCCTGGTGGTCGACGTTGGGTGTGTACACATAATTAAAAACTGTTTTAGTTATGTTAATTGTTGGGCGTCGTTCGCTGTGTCCCAGCTATCATAACACAAATAAAGCAAGTGACCGCAAATAAAAGGTGTTAATCAATGGTTTGGCTTGCATTTTCCCATATTGTAAAATGATTCCTTTATTCTTAGATATCGACGAATGTGACAACGATATTGACAACTGTCATGCTGATGCC
>BLFK01000650.1:903405-935905 GCA_014634185.1 Astreopora myriophthalma | reverse complement strand
CGATCAGACCGTATGAATATCTCGTGTGTTATATATTCCACCATAGGCAGTGCAGCTTTAGTTCACGAGTTGAGTTTGAGATTTCAAATGCAACGCTGTAGGCAATAACCTCAATGCTAATATATCTAAACAGTTAGCAAGCACAATTTATGAAGTACTTCTGAAGCTGAACTCGCCTACGTGTTTGCGTTTATTTCATCAGATATCAACGAGTGTATGGTTGATATCCATAACTGTCACGCGGACGGCTTTTGTAACAATACAAACGGCTCGTTTTACTGCACATGTCACGTCGGATACACTGGAGATGGAGTTAACTGCACAGGTAATGGAACATAATAAGAGGTAATTCGTTCTCTTTTCACCGTACTTAAAGCAGGATTAGCAAGACTACCATGGGTAAAGTCAGTTATCCCGAACACTAACCCTATTCCAAACAATTCCTCCTGGCGTAGGTTTCTCCAAAGCCCCGCGACTTTCCTGCCATAATTCCTCTATCTTTAAAGGGACTTTTCGGGGCTTTTGAGGAACAAGCACCAGGTGACTATTTCATGCATGAATTATAGACTTGGATGAGTGTAGCCTGGGCACCCACGATTGCCACGAACACGCTACGTGCAGTGACACAAAAGGATCATTCACCTGCAGCTGCAACCAAGGATATCAGGGCACTGGACAGAAATGTGTTGGTAAGTCTAAGTGTGGCACACTGTGATCATTTGTAACGGATTAAGTAGTATCACTGTTTTGTCACACTTATTTAGGCACCCTAAATTTACAACAAGAAAAAAGTTAAAATAAGTGAGAAGATACGCGCATTCGAACTGAATGAATTATGAACAGGACGATGAATGTTCACAGTCCTGCTCTAGAATCCCAATCTCATCAGTTGTCACGGGTTCGCTTCCAGACTCGGCGTCATATGTTGATTGAATTTGTTGGTTCTCTACTCAGCTCCGAGAGGTTCCTCTCCGAGTACTCTGGTTTTCCCTTGCACCATTGTCTTCGAAAACGATAGAAAAGAAATGGTCCGCGTTGTATCGGTAAAAAGGTCCATTGATTTGTATTGCTCCTGTAACGCGCATTTGATCGTATTCACATCAAAAGTTGTCCTCCAGAAATTTCAAATAGCGATCAGCCCTATCCCCCCCCCCCCGCACCCTCCCCGAAAAATTAAAGACAGGGCAAACAAGAAAGGAGGAAAGAAGCGGAGCTACTTGAGTAAAGTTGGAATAATCGCTGAACTGTATATATGATAGTCCCAGTGCCCAACCGAAGAGCGCCGTATTTCACGGCTTCGCTTGGTCTCGTTTCTAAGCTGCAGTGGCCATCTCCGTGGTCATAAAATGACAACTTGCCTAGCGCCTGCAACCTGTTTGCTTTCAATGAACTGAAAATGCATTGTGTATTTAATATATTTATCACAAAGTTCCTAACACCGAAGGAGTAGTTGTGCTGTATTGTGCAGCAGATGGTGGTGCAGCACCAACAGCTGCTCAGTGTTATGTGATCTTATGTTTGTAGATATTGATGAATGTAAAGTTGACCTCGATAACTGCCACGCGGACGCATTCTGTACTAATACTGATGGTTCCTTTAACTGCACTTGCTTAATTGGCTATTCTGGAGATGGAGTAGCATGTGAAGGTAAGATAACCTATAGAATTAACAAACGTCGGCTAGCATCATCTGATTCGTTAAAATGTTTTTGAAATCAGCTGTTTCCAGTGCTGTTCCATTCGGAATTAAGCCTCCTAATAGTGGAGATGAGTGGCCGGGATATGCTCTGTTAAACGACAAAATCCAGTGAAGTAATTCGTATACAATGACCACCAGGCGAACCAATCAGTAATGACCGCTGTTCCACTGTTTGCTGATCCCATTTTTTTCTTTTCTTTTATTTATTTATTTTTTTGCTTCAGATATAAACGAATGTGAGATAGACACCCACAACTGCAGCTGGGGTGCGACCTGCTTCAACAATAAAGGGTCATTTTCCTGTGCTTGTTCCCCAGGATTTTCAGGAGATGGTTTTTATTGTGTTGGTACGTACACCTCGAACTTTCCTTTTTTTTCTTTTTTTGAAAATATCTTTAATTACAACACAAAGGACACTACCAACAAAACAAGAAAAAAACTACTTACAATATCACTAACGATACATTACTTATACTACTTACTGTTCAATACTCCCTTAGAGTACAATTCTTACACTACTTTTACAGTTTTTTGTTTTGTTTTGTTTGTTTGTTTTTTTTCCGATTACACATCTATGTACCTAGCGAATTACAATGCCGAACAGGTTTCCACTTAGCCTCTAGCATCTCGCTATTATAATTATTATTATAATTTTTTTATTAAAATGTTACACGCTCAACGTTACAATTACATTATCTACTTATCTCTTTCACTAACAATACAAATACACACTACATTTACGATTACAAGAGATTTTCGAACGTCTTGTTAAAAGCTGATTTTTTGTTTTGTGCGATTGCTAATTCACGCTGTATATTTATTTTTTCACTGAGAAATAGAAAACTTTCGAAGCAGAATTTCCTATCATAGAGGCAACTGTTATAAATAGTGAACTTTGCTATTAGGAGTGCATAATTTAACGAATATAAGTGCTTACCATTGCCAAAAACTCCATATAAAATCGTACTGTCAGACAATATGATAGGTGACTTACTCTTTGTATTCCACCAGTTTTGAAAACAGTTCCAAACACTTATTGTCGAAGGGCAATGTAGAAACATATGATCTAACGAATGTCTGTCGGCAAAACACTGAGGGCAAACCTCGCGCTCGCACCCTTTCGCTCGACAAAGGCTTTGGTTGGGAGAATTTTGTGGATGACTTTGTACTGAAACATTGTTATACTTAAGTCGTTTTTCAACCTAAAAGGAAGTTCGTAAACCTGATGGATATTTTCCTGGGTGAAACCATGTCTTAAAATTTTGCTTTCTGCGGTAGGGGCAACAATAATATCTTTTAACAAAAAGGAGTAAACTGTTTTAGTGGAAATTTTCATTTCTTTTTTTCCTTGTGACTGTCTAGAGTTGGGAAAAATATAATTTTGTTTTATTTCTAAATTCCAAGACTTTGGTATAGCGTTTATTAATCCAAAATAGAGGGTGAAGGGTATCTTCAGGTGAAACGTTTCTCGAAATTGGGTAAACGGAATAAAATCTTTATCAGCATTCAGCAAGTCTTTGACAAAAAAGGTGTTATTGGCTTGCCAATAAAAAGTTTATGCATCTCAATAATTAAAATTTATAAAGCATGCATAATTATGCACTCAGCAAAGTGTGACGTGGTCATTCCTGGGGAGGAGCAATTATTAAGTATCCCCTATAGGGAATTTGTTGCATTCCGAGAAAGCGCGGTAAATATTCATTCGCTTTTCAAGCTCGACTGATCTGGCTGCTAACCTTTCTCGAACCACCTTTTAAAGAAGAGAGGTTTTTCATCGATTCGGCGATGTTTTTATTGTTCCAAATAATTTCGTCTGTGGAGAAGTTGGATTTTCAAAAGCAAATTTTGCGTTCTGCCAAAATGTCAATATTTCTCTGTAAAAAGATGGAAGGTTATTGATTTGTAGCGAGTTGATATCATAGTTACAGCTGGTCAAAAAAGACAGTCCACTAAATTTCTCAAGGAAAGCTTCCGGGATTATTTTCCAGGAAGCATCGCTACTGGATTGCAAACGTGGTATCCACGCGACCTTTAAGGATTTATTCATGGTGTGAAAATCTGTCATTTTGAGGCCACCGTGCTTTTTTTCCCCTATGATGGTTGATTTTTTAATCTTAGCGGGTTTCCCGTCCCAGATGAAGTCAAAAATTAATGTTTCAATTTCCTTAATAAATTTTTCTGGAATAACGAGAACAGACGTGTTATAAATTAACTTGGAAAGGCCAAGCGTTTTAACAATGTTTATCTTGCCATAAAGTGTAAGATTCCGTCTTTTCCAACTGTTTAGTGTCTTTTCTAGGGTGCGAATTTTCTCAGCGAAATCTAGTTGTAATTTAAGGGAAAGAAATTCATATTTGCATTTTTAGAAAAAACAGCTGAGAAATCACCACTGATAGATAATGCAATCTTCACAATACACGAAGGTTGAAGTTTTGGATTTGTAGTTTCTAGTTGATCGTGCAGCAAGCAAAAAGGAAAAGATTGGCAGAAATAATATTTAGTAAAAAAAGACACCAAAAAAAAAATGCTATTATTATACTTTATTATACTCTATTATTATACTCAGCGGCAATGTGACATTCAATTTCATATTTTCTTTTAACTAGTTCCTTACAGGAACAGAAAAAAGGAAGACTTTTATTCCTATGGCAGTTCCATAAATGTAGCTCAGCTAAAAGAATTAAGTAGTTAAACAGAGGACATTTAGTACTGATCTGTGACACCGAGTAAAGTAGTCTTTAACTCGAGTTTCCGTTGTTCTTTGGCTGTAGCGAACCAATAAGATTCAAATTCTTCCCAAAAAACACGAGAGTAAACACCTTCTTATAATTGTTCCGCACCTAGGTTAACAGAGACTAGCTTACTCGGGAACCTGCCAAGCCTTTCCGCTCTATCTTTAAAACTACAGTGTCATACGTAGGTTTCTGTCAGACTAACGAGGGAACGAAAAACCAGAATAAACCTGTTAAGATGCAGATTTTTTTTTTTTTTTAATTTTGTTGGGTCAATGAATTTTCTATTTTATCTCTAGTTTGTAAGACACTGAGAAAGACTAAGCGAGGACTTTTCCGGCTGATCTAAGGGAAGGACTTCATTCCAAACAAGCGTCAAGGCTCGTACAGTCAAGCGAAGCTTTGACCTTTGAAAACTCATCACCCCTCCGCTTCCCATACCCCACCTTCCCCTCTCTCTCACCACCTTGTCCCAAGTTGCGGGTCAATAACTATGTTACTCACGGAGGGATCAGAAGTTTAATGACTAACTCAAAGAAACTGGGTGGGGACAATACTTACTAAGACGTTTTCTGTTTCGAATAGCGGTGCATTTCTCTTTGTAGTTAAGGCACCTTTGAAGCACTCCATTCACTGCCATAGACAATTCTTCACCAGCTTCCGAGAATAAATTAAAATTGCTTGCAAACAGTGTTTGCGTTTCTCAATTTCAGATATCAATGAATGTTTAATCGGGACACATAACTGCCACCAGGAAGCTGATTGTTCAAATTCGAACGGTACCTTCTACTGCCACTGCTCTAACGGCTTTTTTGGAAATGGAACACAATGCAGAGGTAACAAGCGAATACAACTTTATAACGGTTATTCACACCATAATGCGGCGTCCCATGGAACTTCATGCCAACGAGTCCAGTTCGGTTATTGAGTTAAATAAATATGTAATAAATAACTTCTCATAACTAGCCAAACGGGACATTTTTCTCGTACTCGAGTCATACTTGTCCAATATAGGTACATGGACGTCGCAAAGTGTCCCGTAAGCCAAAGAACTTCATGTTGCACCGAACTGTTCCGGTAAGGGTTAGCATTATTGAGTAAGGGGGACACTGTGCGACATCTGGGCAAAATCCGATGAACATCATTATGCAGCTTTATTGGACAACCCCACTCACTCGAGTAGCACATATATGCTCATTGTTTCTAAGACGTTCTTTGCCACTATTTCAAAACATATTGGACGATGAATACAATTTTAATCATCATTGTTTTGAAGATGTGGACGAGTGCCTTGTGGGTTCACATGACTGTAATGGAACAGCACTGTGTAACAACACTTATGGTAGCTTCACCTGTTATTGTCTGCCTGGGTTCCGCTACATTGGAACGAGCTGTTGGGGTAAGCGTTACGCATGAAGTCACAACTCAACATTGTTATCCTCTAATGAACTATCCTGAAATTTGCGAAAGCATCGGGAAACAGATCGATACTCAAAATTTCGATTAGCCGTGCATTTTAAATCTAGATTCCGCCGTTGGCAGAACAAATGTACGTGGAACAAACTCAATTTGTCGCTCAACAGCCTCATTGGTTGTGCGGCTTGATATTCGATTTGGCCGGTATGAAGAGACATGAACAGTGAAAATGTATACGACAAAGTCAATACTTCGAGATTAGGTCCCGTCTAATTTTTAGTCTTTTCTTGAGGTTGTGTGGTTTTAGTTGATGAACTCGTTGAACAAGACGCTATGGTTGTTAGGAATTTCAACAAGTCTTTATTATAATCATGAACAGTTCAATTAGATGAATGAACCGCTTCATTAAAGAGTCTATTGATTTAGCAATGTAGCAATATTAATAACTGGGGACACTCCAATCAACTCAAATCAAGTCAGATCAAATCACTAGTTTTGGAGAAGAGCGCAGGAACAACTTACCCGGAGAAAAACCAAGAGAAACTATCAAACTCAGACTCAACCCAACAAGACAAACTATGAAACTGAAACTCAACTCAACTCAAACTTGTCAGTTGGAAGAGAGGCGCTACCCCTTCTCCCCTCAATCGTCACTTTTCCTTTACTTCGCGTTGACTGTTTATCAAGATCAATGACTATTTTCAACATACGACCCATATAACGCACAAAACGACTAATTCCTGTAATTTGCATCACAGTACTCGTGTTCAGTGGTACTGTTCCTCTAAGCTGTTGAAACGTCCACTGTAGGCAAGCTGGGAGCGTCCCGGGGAATGTGGACGTCTGTACCAGGAGACTGTTGTTCTTTTGCAAATCTCCGTAATAATGTTCTTCTGTTCTTCAGACATTAACGAGTGTAAAGAGGGCAAACACAACTGCCACGCGAAACACGGGGTCTGCACCAATCAAGAGCCTTTCTTTCTCTGTACATGCTCATTAGGCTACAAAGGAAATGGAACATACTGCATTAGTAAGTTTCTAGTTCCAGTTTTACTGCTACCAGTAATTCTCGATTATACGTCTCCTCAGACACCTTGTCAGTCATGGGAATTGAAGCCAGGTTGGAAGACACTCCCTTTTTCCTGTTCAGTCTTTGATATATTTCAACTAAATATTTACAAAACACGAGACAAATTTTGATATCTTACCGTGTAGATGTATGCTGCCAAAATTGAAAATTTATACTCACAGGGCATGCTGGCTATTCTGATGTTTCAAGATGGCGTAGAATTTTTTCCGCCTTGGAGCAGGCTCAGGCATCCCTCAAATGCGCTGGAAACCCCATAGATTAGAAAGTGCCTCATTCATTAAGTCAATACGACAGTGATCATCTTGAAGTACATTCAAATCACCCCCCTGATCTATTTGTATTACGAGCATGTGTGCATGTGTGTAGTCGGTGTCCCTAAGTTCTTGCCAGTGTTTAAGTAAAGTATTTTCTCTTTCTCTGCTGATCATATGCGTTTTAATCCCTTAGCTTTCGCTGTATGGATGTAAATTGTCTTTGCCTGTGTGACAATGAAATAAATAAATAATATATTTCCATTTGAATAAACATCTAACTGCTTAATGTTTAATTGTGTTGCGCGAGGGGCGTTTCAACACCTGTCACTATAAATAACTTCACAGTAGTGTTAGGCCTCACTCGAACTTGAAATCATTACTATCAATATGCTACTGAAGGACAACGACTAACGACTAGAAATAACATTTTTGCAACACCGGGCATACCATTGCTGCCATCATTGTTCCAGTACTGGATATCGGTCTGTTATTTATTCTTAGCACTCAGCCAGATTTACATGATTGACCTAAAACTGCCAGCAAGCACATGGCGGGAGGAATATCGAATGTCAAACACCTCGCAATTTATCGACCTCGCAATGGAAATCCAAAATGGGGTATGATTCACATTACGGCATTTGCTATTATAATTAAAATTACTGACCAAAAGGCTGTATCGTTGCCAGGACTGCTTGGAGACTCTAATTAATGTTAATGCAACTTTACGAACTTTGTCTTTTTTATCTGCGCAGTATTTGATCCGAGTCATTTTTTTCCAAAAACAGAGAAATGGTGCAAATCGATAGAGTACATCCTCGATACACGCCATATTTTTTGTTGATGAAAAAGAATTCAGGACTCTGTGAGTCACAAAAGTCTGTGGGGAGTGGTTAAAGAACCGGATTCGCCCCACCATGTCCTGTCTTCAAAAAAGGAATCAGAATCAAGTGAAAACGACCAAAACTCCACCGATGGAGACAAACGGGAAGCGCATGAGTTGGAAGACGAATGGAGTTGCAAGTGGTGGCTGCTACCCAACGTGCGTGGGGCATCCTTTTCCGCGGAAGCTAAAAATAACCTCAGACGAATTACCCCTGAAATAGAGCGTGTAGGGTGGATGTGCTCTCTAACCTAATTTATTTTCTCTTGGTTGCAGTAGTTCTGCCTTTATTTTTTTCAGGTTGAAAACACCTACAGGGAAGACACCACATTTGTACGAACATATGTCACCAATCTTCATAACAGGTGGGTGTGAGTGCATGCGATAAATACTGTTTATTCGGAAAAGCTGCTTTAACGCTAAGCCTGGTAAAATAACCAAATAATGTTATGTTCAGTGCAAAGACGGAAGACTAGCCTAAAAGGTAACTTTGAAAAACACACACATACACCGTACCACAATACTTCTCCGAACTCGTGACTGCTGGTTTGTTATCAGCGGGTATCAATGGCGGGTGTCAACGGAGGGTTGAAAATATTTGGAGAATGGAAACTGGCTTATAGATGATATTTGGGCTCCACCAAACAGAACACAAACATGAAACGACCACATTAGGTTTATTTTGGCGGTTTGGGCCGAACACCGGGACCTATAACTGTAAGTTACACCACAGCCTCTTAGTACATCCAAGAACGCTACTAATAACACAAAGCAGAGCTGACCGATAGTTTCCAAAACTATCGTTGTTAGACGGAGGCAGAAAAAACCTGCCACGAAAAAAAAAACAACAACAACAACAACAAAAACCGGCGGGGGAAAAAATAGGTAGGAAATCTGGGTAGGAACCATGTCTCAAGTTCTAAGAAGCCCATCCGACAAGGCTTTACAGTTTAAAACCTCCCTACACGCGTCGTTAGCTGAAGTAAAGGTCACGTATGACAATGAAGAAACAACACTCTTCAAAATACGTTTACAAACCAAAAATGAAAACAACACAAGCTACTAAAGGTGTCGGCCTAGAACGATTTCTTACGTGATACGAATCTCTTATATAAGTCTCCATTCTACCCATGGTACACTTCACCTGAACTAACCTCAGTCCCCATTTCTCTGATCCGGCAGCAATATTTCATTTCCGGCTAATTCGTGTACGCTCACTCGCCAAAAATTCCACTTTTCGAGAATCAGCAGTCCGGGTTACGTTGAGGAGCTGAAATAGTGAGATCTGAAGTAACTTGAAACTATTTGACGGTTAATGTTGAACTGTTTTTTGACGATCGACAGTAAAAAATTGCTCCTTTTTGACGGCTGTCGGTTAAAATTTTTTGGCCATTTGACGGCTAGCGGGTTGACCGGCCGATTGGGCTCTCTTATCACGTCCGTGATCAAAAGTACGAGCCTTAGTCGTGATTTTAGTTTGTTAAAAACGCAGTTCGTCCGTAGCAAGGGAAGATCTCATCAATAAAATGTGGCATAATAAGAACGTCTCACAGCAAATAGGGGGTTGTGACACTGTAATTACTGCTCAATTTTTAGTTGTGTTGGAAACAAGACAACACTTTATTGATTTAAGCTAAGTTTTACATACATACATACCGTGGCACCGCAGGTAACAGAACTATCCTAGCGGGCGCGCCAGGAAAAAAAAATAATTAAAAATAAAAGGCGCCCGCGCAGTCCGAAGAAGTCCGGAAGGGAGGGGTCTCGGACGCACCGCGGGTCGGCAGACCGACGACCGCAGAGGACGAGGTTCCACGCACCTCCCACCCACCGTGCCATGGCGGTTGCCGGCGGTAATTGGAGCCGTCGCACGCCGGCCAGTCCAACGGAAACGGTTTTCATTGAAGGTTAGAGGTAATTCAGTGGTGATCTCTTTGACTCTGAATTCGTACAATTGCCCGTTCAGAAGAAAAACTAAAGGTATTTAGGACTTGCTCGTACGCGGCATTTCCCGCTCTTTGAGCCGGCTACATATGAATGCTTCGAGTTTGACTTCATATTTGACTTTGGATTCTGTTCTGATAGAGCAGCCATTGAAGAGAAATCGGTTTGGTTTTGCTACACTTAATTGAAAGCCTGTCAAAAAAGAAAAAAAAAAGGCGGCATAAACTCAAATTATTTGTTTTCTTTTCTGTGGCAGTAATGGGATAGTGTTGGCTGAGTTCTGGATGGTGTTTTCTGCTGACGCATTCCAGCCAATCAGGTCTCTTGATCTGGTGGTCAAGAGGGGCCGACTTCAAAGCCTAGCTGTAGAGATGGATGGTTTTGATGTCACTCAAGTAGTTGGTATGTGTTACCTGCGACACTAAAGTAAATAAAGAAGTCCATCAACTACAGCTTTGCCTAAATTACGACTTGTTTCGCTCAAACAGAGAGAGAAGACTGTACAGCGAAATGTTCTGAGCACGCTTTTTGTGCGAGAAATGGAACTTCCTTTGAGTGTATCTGCTCGAGAGGCTACATCGGTGACGGACAAGAATGCATTGGTGAGTTTGACATGCATCTCTTGTTCGGACATCACTAACTAGTGTCGCACCTTAATATTTGATTCTCCTGTAAGACGTCGTCCGATTTTCAGTTTAAACACATAGAGTACGTCCATATATGGTATAAAGAACTCGTGGCTAAGCCCAGCCCTTTTCGTTCTGCTGTTACATTAGCAGTGCAATGGGACAGAAACTTGACCAGTTCAAACTGTTCATGTAAACTTTACGCCAATGGTCGCATTATCGTTAGCACTAAAAACCTCATACTCGAATGTCATCATCGCGCAGAATGCCGCGACACATCCGGGACTTAATTGCACAGTCAGGGCGAAAATTCAAATTCGATCTGGTTGCCCGATAGCTAAGCAATGAAGAAAATGACCACAAAAAGGCCGAAGACGCATACATTTTTAAAGATTGCTTGCTTCGTACTTGTGTTTCGTGGTGGTTATCATACGGCTTTTGTAGATGAGATATTGGTGGAACAAATGAGACAATTTTCAAGATCTTACGAATCGCGAATTTAGTCGTTTATTCCCTCTGAATGTGGTCTATTTTAGGGAAAATACTGCAAAAGGAAAAATTTGGAGCTGGACTCTTCTTCCTTTTAAGTGTCCCTTTATTACGGTTATCATATGGCTTTGAATGATTGTTGTTCAAGGAAGCTTCATGCCAAGTTTTAACGGCAAATGATGGTTAAAAGCGGTCGTTCTATTAAACTTTCGAACACCCCAGCTGACCTTCTAGCCTTTCTTCTCTTCAGACACAAGAAGAACAATAGAACCAAACTGTTTTGAATTTCCCGGCCGAACATTAATGTATGCTAAGCTCTGCCTCCGCAAACAATAGATGCTATCAGGCATTGTAATTGAGGTGCTAAACTATATGATTTAAACGTCTCACTTCAAGTAAACGCTTTGCGTCAATTGCGACAAACAATTCTATAAAGTTTCAATACGCGCGCATTCTACGCAAAACTCCAATATGCCATCCGTGCAAGAAATGATTTTGATTTTTGCCACGATCCGCTTGACCTCGTAAACGCCCATCACCACAGGCTTTTCCTTTGGTTGATATTTTGCATCGAAGCTGCCACGATCGCGATCGTCACTGAATAATGACCTATAGAAGCCAGGAGGGTGCCTGAAACGCTTAACCTCGTTGTCTCCAAAAGAGCTTTGAATTGGACCACCATTTTCAGAAGTTACTTGTTTTTCCGACGGAGAGTACATTTTCTTGTGCCCATTTCTTCAAGCTTATCCAACGTTACGAGTCTCTTTTCGTTGAGAAAAATCCTAATAACAAAACGAAAAGAAAGTTTAACAAAGTGAGTTCATTATCAAGACCTGGTTTTAAAGTGCTTAGTACGCATGAAGCTATTTCAGTTAACGTTTAGATTTTAGTTACCTTTTGTTACCAATTTTTTGCAAAAACTTGTCAAAAGTTGCTTTCAGTAGGAAGAGTAGCCTAATTAGGGCTCTATTGTTAACTTTATCACACCTCGATATTCCCATATGTCTTCTGAAGAGTATATTCCCAAAGCCAAATCGGCGGACCAATCACAGCTGACTAGTTCTGAGTGAGGAATTAATTATGCCGCCCATTAGAAAATTATGCACCGCAAGTAGATGTCACCCAAAACAATATTCACCGAACTACAAGTCAGATTTATTGTCGTTGTTTTTCTTTCACGTTTCGTCGTTCGTACTGGTCGCCAAAACATCTGACCGGTGGGATAGATCTAAAAGGCTTGAGAACTGATGCTAACAGGAGCTACTAATTACCAAACTAGCACTAAGACGGAATAACCCCAAGAACAAGGGCCATCAGTCTTATTTTAAACCGATGGAGCCTTTGTAAACGGTAGATAAATGTTAAATCTTATCTATCTTTTCTCTGCAATCGTTAGACCTTGATGAGTGCACCGTCAACAATGGTGGTTGTCAGCATGTTTGCATGAATAGTCCTGCTGGTAGTTACCACTGTTTGTGCAACCGAGGCTTTCTTCTTCACAGCGACAGGAAACAATGTCGAGGTAAGTTTCAGCTTGGTACTGATATGAATCTTCTAAATGAAAATGACACAGACTATGTATATCTCTCTTGTTCTTTGCTTGAATACAGCGTCTGAAGGTGACACCGCCTACTGTGGGGCTGAATGGCGTCAAGACATTCTATGGAGTCACACTGTGGCCAGCAGCGTTGACATAAAGGCCTGTCCTCAAGATTACTTGCCAGGTAAGTCGTGGCCGGCCCGATCCCGGCCTCACCTGCTCACAAAGTAGATTTTATCCGATTGATAAATCGCTATGCAGCTCAGTCGTAAGAATGAGTGGTTGGGTTACATTTCAGCCGTTTATTAGTGAAGTATCCAACGATTAAAGTTCCCTTTAAATGGGGCCAGAATTAAGGCATAAAAACAAGAAACCATCTTATACGAATTTTTGTAAACCGGCGACGTTTCTGTCGCCAAACGTGACCTTCTGTAAAAATTGAGTTTTAATCCAACAGTCCATAAAATAGTAATATCGAACAAGCCAGTCATTAATTTGGTATGGGTGTTTGCCGGTTCCCGTTGAAAGTTCGTGTGTTAAACTGCTGTCAAGAAAAATCAAATCTATTTTGTCTTTAATAACAAGTGACTGTCACTATTTATAAAAATACCACGATCAGAGTGGTTGTTTCACTGATTTGACTAAAATCTCTTTCCTTGAATTAATGACCCTTTCTGTCAGCTCACCCACTAAAATCATACTTTGAAAATAGGAAGAGAAGCGCAGAGGGCATGTTACAATGGACTAACCAGAGGAGTTTGGGGAGTACCAGATCTCACACATTGCGTCACTAAGGCCATGTATCAACTGCAAGAAAGGGTATTAACTTGTGTTGTGATATACATGGGCGAGTTGTGCATGTCTTGTGGGATGTCAAGGTCAAATTAGACCACAGGAACTGAAAAAAACGAAAGAAGAAACGTTATCCACCTCCCTTGTTCGGTCAGTATTGGAAAAAGCTGTGCGTGGTCAGAGGAAAAGAGCAAATATTTTTCCAATGAGGACCTCCCTCTCCCTGCTGGTGACTAACTGCTGATATAAGAAAAAGGGAAAAAAACAAAAAACAAAAAACAAAAAAAACAAGGGAAAAGGAGAGAAAAAGGAAGGTTAAGCAGCCGGATGGCTATGAGTTGAGACAACGATATCTGTGCACAACCATGCCACCATGTTCTTACCAGTTCTTATAAGACCCAAGTGTAAGCTTAAGGCGTCCCGCTCAACCTTCCGTTTTCTGTTCCTCGATATAACAGAGGATTAATGAGTTATTTTTCCAGTCCACTGATAGACCTGGGGTTGTGCTTTTCTTTGACAGCTTGCGCAGTTGCTTGGAAGGAATTTCAGCTTTTTAGACTTGCTCAACGTTGGCAAAGACCTCCGGAATATCCTCGACCCCAAAATTGACAAGATCTACGCAGGAGACATATACACTGCAATGGACATTATGAATATTCTTAATAAAGAAGCAAACCGGACATTGCACACTAACATTACCAAAGAGGAGCTGACTTGCTTTTTGGAGGTAAGACAACAAACAATTTTTTTCCCCCCTCCATGCATGACTACTCCGCGATTTAGTCACAATATATTTCCTTGTTCCATTCATTGGCTCGCGTGCTCAAACCCAAATGCATGGGTGCCAAGTATGACAAACACTACATTTCAGCTTCACTACATGATAGACACAAGACGTATACCATTGGGTATTACATACGTGAATATGGGAGAAAAGCTCTACAATGTAGACTACGCAGCCGCAGCAGCTCACAATTGTGGTTGCGACTTGAACTGAGGCCAGAGAAAACCTGCCTCAAGAAGCCGCTCCGTCTGGGGAAAAAAAGGGAAGAAATCTGAATAGGAACCAAGGCCCAGCTAGGAAAAATTAACAGCCCATTCTGCGAGGCCTTACAAGTCAAAACTTGAACATTGCTGGTGTGAGGTGTCGGCCTAGAGTGACTAATGAAAAAAATTCCATATTGCCAAATTCGTAATGCATGTCCCTGTTATTAAACTTGCCTGCTTGGCCAACTCAGCCAGTTTTGAGAACCTAGTCCTTCCCTCAGCAGGAATGCCGTCATATCCAATTCGCCAGCTCAAAAAGCGATAGAAAAGGCTACTTCCATCAGCCAACCATCTAGTCAATGAATCAATCAATGAATCGATCAATGAATCGATCAATGAATCGATCAATGAATGAATGAATGAATGAATGAATGAATCAATCAATCCTTTACCTTTACCTTTATTAAGCTGGTAAAGCCAGTAAGGCATCACACCAACTGTACTACAAATTACAAATTAAATTAACACACTACATAAAGTAAAAGAACCATGGCTGAGCAAGTATTTGACTGATTTAGCCCGCGAAAAGAGCAAAAACTTTCTCATTGGAGTCCGTGAACGACTAAGTAGTACCTATAACTAACAATCAGTCAATCATTTAATCAGTCGATCAATCAGTGAATCAATCGATCAATCAGTCAAAGTAGAGAAAGAATGTAATAGGAAACCGAAGGTACAGATTGTCGGCTGTTGACTTGAAGACCATGTGCTACCGGTTTGTTTGCTTGCTTGTCTCTGTACAGAACATTGGTGAAGTGGCGAGCAACCTGCTGCATAATAAAAACAGGCAGGCGTGGGACGGCATGGAAACGGTAACAATCACTTTATTTTCCTTTCCTACCTCTAGATCTTTTAGTTTCCTCTAATTTTAAAAGGAAGTCGTTAGCTCAGTTTTTCCGGAAGTAGACGGGCATCTTTTTTTACGTTTGCTTTTTTCGTTTCCTTTCTTTCCTCTTCTTTCTTTGTTTTATTAGTTTTTCGTTGTTCTTTCAATTAACAGTGTCTAGTTGAGATACCACTAAACGGTATTTTTTTGTATATTTACTAGCTTGCGCTGAAGGCCAAGGAAATGGTAAAAGCCTTAGAGGACACCACTGAAATAGTTGCTCGCCACCAGCTCCAAGACATGATGAATAACGCCATAACTAACCCCGACAAGTACCATAATCTAGGACTAAGAATCAAATCCCTTAACGTTGGTGCGGTCATATGTTTATTGATTTACCTTAACCCTGATTACGTAAACCTTGATTGTTTCACGTTTTTGTTCCTTGGTCACCGTTCTGCAACAAACGGATTTAGCGGTGGGTTACCAATAGTACTGAATGCGACTGACAGAAAGACTGTCCACCTCTATGGCATCGCAGTACAAAGTCAAACAAAGTGAATCGTGAAATGAATATTTCATTTCTTCTCGTAGACTTTCATGTGAAATAAGACAATTTAAGAGGCAGGTCAACACTTCCGTTAATTCAAAGTGCAATAAAATGTTGTTTTTTCCTTTATGTCTTAAACAGAAATATCAGTTGATGTCATCGAGATGACTCAATTCAAGGGTGTGTCATTTTCCGTGATGAGTGACAAGTCGGAGAGCAGCGGGAATGCAACGATGACGGGCAATCAGATCGGATTTCCTTCTTCTTTGTTCAGAAAAGCCCTCAAGAGTAAGCTAGCGTCAGGTAAGGCTTTTACCAGTTGGTTTTAGCACCTGTGCATACCTTACTAACATCCAGTTTTACCCCTACGATAGCACGTGCATAAATAAATAAATAAACAAACAAGTAAGTATGTAAATAAGTAAAGTGTGTTTGCTTATCACCGGTCAGGCAAATTTCTACCAGAACACTCCGAGTGTTCTTGTTTGTTTGTTTTCTTTTGTCTTGTCTTTTTTTTTTTTGGTTTTCAGTTAAATTTAATTAAACGCTCAACCATTATTCGCGTTTAAAGATGACAGGTTAGGTGTCAGAAGGCTGGATCGAGGGAAAAGTGAAGCGAGTTGATGTGGTTTATTAAGTAAGTAAAACACCGCCATTTCGATAGGCCATACTGCATACCAAATAATTCGTGTATATGAAAACTCCATACATCGCAACAAAGTGAGGGTATGAGATCAATTTCTCCTCGAACCAACTCTCTCAGGATTTTCACGTTAGTAATGGTTAACAAAGTAACATATTCTCAGTATCTACAATACACATGTAGTAGCTACAGTACACATGAATATGAGAAAAAGGCCGCTGTTCGCGCGTAGAGTAGGTAGAGCACCACATGCTGGGGGTAGAGCCGAGGGTGAGTATCCCGTGACACTATGGGTGTTGTTGGAAGAGAGGGCTCGCAGTGATTTTTACTGAACAAGAGATTGTGGGATGTTCATTGTTATGCTAATTCCATATTTTACTGCCCGTTCTGAGAATAGAGCTCCAAAAATTATCACTTACATCGTATTCCTTTGTTGCAGGGTTTTATTCAAGTCTTGGTTGTTTTAGCGATGATGATCAAAACCGCGCCATCCCTACCATTGAAGGAACACATCCCTTGCTAAAAGGCAGTTTTTTGACTCGTAAAAATGCAGTGGAAAAGTGTGCTGAGGTGACCAGGAGTCGGGGATGGAAGGTGTTTGCTGTTCAAGACGGCGGCTGGTGTACGTCGAGTCCATCTGCTCATCTCACTTACAATAAATATGGGGCAGCTATAAACTGCGTGGATGGAAAAGGAGGCATGTTCGCTAACGACGTGTACATCATCAATGGTAAGGCCTGGTGAAAGACAGTTGCTACATCGACTTTCGTAAAGAAAAGGCTATATTTTGAAAACGGACAATTCGTGACATGCGTAACGATAGTAAGATGCGACACTGCAGTAGCGGCCCGGATCAACAGTACCTTGTTGACCACACGTGTTTAGTGTGTAATCGCTTTTTTTGAAATATCCTGAGAACACATTCATAATCATATCGAATTCCATCCCTAAACACTAACCATAACATGTCTGTTTGTTAGGTGACCCGTTGGTCACGTAAACTGTCTATAACATCGTGACAAAATGTAGTCAGAACACAAGCCTAATCGTGTGTTGACATTAATTGACCAGCGGTCCATCCCTACTCATTTTGATTGTTTTCCTCATACATAACATTTTTGCCACACATATTGATGAAATTATTTATTTAATGACATGAATTTGAACTGTTGAATGTTAATGTGGATTATCCATGGTAACACCAGAAAACTCAGCTTCAACCCAAAAGTATGTATAATAACGACTTAATAACAAAGTATTTATGTTCAAAACGCTAGAAAAGGAGTTCTTGTGCGATATCTGTTTTTAATTGCAGCGTACTACACGTGCTTGTGTTCAATATTCTACAAGAACTTGGAGGATTTGTTAACGTCTGATCCGCTGCTGGAGATCAAGTGAGAAAGAGAGTCCCCCAGTTATTTAATGTGAATTGAGCTCATAATACCTAAACCGTAAAGGATCCTAGTCACCACCAGTGCTCTGCGCGCCTCAGTTGTGATATCCGCCATTTTCTCTACCATAGAAATTCGTAATTTTAAGAAGGCCATGCTTTATCGTTGTGCATCGTCGCCAGTGTTGTATCTTGGGGCCATTATCGTTTACTAGAGTATTGCCAAACTATCTCTCAATCTACTCGACCAGCTATTTTATCGTTCTCTTTAGTTTTCGTGTAAAATACGGCCGTTATTTTACGAGGTGTTTGACCCTGTTTACGTTCCAACGCGAGCCGGATAGGCTCAAAGAAGTACAACAAACGATGGGAATTCTTCTTCGTGAAGCGACTTTCAAACTTTCGAATGAAATAAAGAAAAGTCAAGTCTTCCTATGAAGAGGCCGACGAACAGCCAACTTAGGGAGATCTTACGGCGTCAATTCGATTCGGGTTAGACGGTGGGAGAGCCACCGATGGCATCTCTGTTTCGATTTCGTCGTCTCTTTCGTCTTGTCTTCTACGCTCAGTCATGGCTGAACGCTGAACCGTAAGTGTTCACGGCTTGCGCTAGCTATTGTTCTTGCGATTCAAATTCTTACCCGTCAGTTTCCATCCCCTGGCTCCCTTGCATATTCCCGTGTAGTTTCCTTGATTGCTAAGACAACTTTGGGAAGGTTTTGCACGCGAGAGGTTTCTTTGCGGATTGTCGGGTTAGGGTTTTTCGTCACGCGTCACATCGTTCAAATGTAATCTGAAACTTATGACGCCCGCAACAATACCATAGGCGTTGCCTATTTCCCTTTCGTAAACGGTCGTTGCCATTTATTACGGCCGATGCCAATTCTTGGTAACCGAGCCTTTTGTCATAAATTAGACCTACAGTAGTTGAAATTGCAACTAAATCAGCTAAAATTGCGCTCAGATTGAGAAATTAAGCCTAATAAATAATTGAGGTATTTGGGCTTAGCATTTGGGTGAGGTTGGGGCTAGTTTTAGGTACTGAAAACAGCTATTATTTATCTTTTATACAAAATGGTTCGATAGCCAAAATCTACGGTGTTTGGCCGGGCAACTTAGCAGGGTTGTGGTGAGTGACGTGCGCTATTAATCTAATAACCCGGGTTCGATTCTTCAACAGGTAATTTCTCTTTATTTGCAAAAACCAAACTTATAACGGTGAAAATTTTCCTAAGTGGCGTTGAAATGGCAACGACCGTTTACGAAACGGACAACTGCATAGGCGTTGCTGACTAGGATCCTGGACGTTTCAAGGCCTGGATCTCAACTTTATCCCATGGATAAGCCATTATCTAGCTGTTTCATTATGTTGCGAGATTTCCGTATTGCTTGATACAATGAATATGCTAACCTTGTGTATCGTTAAGAATAAAATGCACAGGAAGCTGCGCAATTGTTAATCATGGCGTATATTTAAACAACTCGGCAATGACCTATCCAGTGCCGATAAATTTATCCCTTTTACCAATAATTCAGGTCTTGGTTGTTTAGAAGGTGGGTAACGCTATCCACAGGAAAAGCGCTAGCAAAAGCAATTCAGTTATCAAATGTATAGTTATTTATCCATTGGATATAGCAATTTCCACTTTTCTAGCACTTCCAACAATTGAGCTGATCGATAAACTGAACTTTGACTTGAACAGTGACGTCTGATGGCAATCTAGTCTTCTTGCCTGTATTTCTTTGTTTGTCTGTTTGGTCGTATTGTGAGTTCTGTTAGAAAGGTATTTGCCAAGGTATTCTTAAACGGCGCACAACTGGTACTTTGTTTACAGAGGTCTGAAAGAAATGGGATCACAGGAGCCTTATAACAAATCCCAGCTCAATTCCGTCGTTATATCAGGAAGGATAATTGCGGAAGAACAGACGTTTTATCAAACATTGCCGAACCCGATTGAGCTTGTGTTTGAACACCTGGTGAGAGATTTGATGTACACCCGTCAGACGAATCAACGCGTGTAATTCTTAAGTTGTTGAGCGGAATAATGCGTTTCGTGAGAATTCGATGTTTGATTGGTTTGTATTTATACTCAGTATAAAATAAATATAAAAGGCTAGGTCAATTGTGTGTTTATGTTTACCGCAATCGCACGTCTAGACAAGTTATTATTGTTTTTACAATCATGCTAGAGCAGTTTGGAAGGAACGTGGCCCAGTGGGTACAATCTTAAAGTAAGAACCATTTTGGAAAAAAATTCTTTGGACCAACTAAGCCATGGCCGGCGAAGAGAAACAATATGAAGGGCAGATTTTTTTACCGAGGAACCGAAATAGCTCAGTTCCGTTAAAGAGTGTGGCTTCATTACGCCTCCACGAGCCCGAGTAAATAGCAATTACTTCTAGATGAAACATTTTACTGTTGTATTAATTTTCTTGACGTCTTTAGGATCGCAACAGCACTATTCCTCTTATCTGTGGGTTCCTCAACATGGAATCAATGTAAGTATAGGTTTATTTATTTCAGGAAGTATACCTGTGTTTGTTCGTCAGGTCGTGCAACTCTCTTTGCGGCCATGCATCTCGTTATTACGAAAAAAAGATTACATTTCCAGGTCCGTAAAAAAAATGTAATGTAATCATAGTCCTCTTCGGATACCCTGATGACCAGAAATGCGTAATACTATAGATTTGTGAATTAGTACAAGAAAACATTGATTTGATTTTGGATTTTGAGCAATTTCAGAACTGAAAAACGTAGGGAAAAGGGTCCAACATCTGTTGGATCTATTGTTATCGGTAGTTGGAACCTAGCTCGTCTCCCCACTCCCACCCGCCCACCTATTTTCTCTCCTCAATATTCCCGCAGCCAGAATACGGAAATCTTGGCTACTACGTGGTGTAAGCCTAACTATTGTCCCGAACTTTTTCTTTAACTATTGTGTCCCAACATCTTTCTGGAGATCTTGTTTAACTCCATTAGCTCGTTACTGTTACCCTGTTACCCTCTTACCTAGTTACTCTGTTACCCTGTTACTCCGTTACTCTGTTACCTTGTTACCTTGTTACTCTGTTACCTTGTTACTGTTACTATGTTTGTGGTTCAAAACTAAGCGTTTCGCCCCTTAGCGAAGGAACTGGTTAACGGGGTTTTTATGTAAGAAACGTCTATCTTAGTACTGTATCAAGAATTTGAACTTTTGATTCACGAACTGAGATAGTAGGATCAGTAATGAATGAGTTGATTATACTGTAACTGTTAATACTCTGAAATATTTTACCTTGCAGCATCCCTGATGATCGATGGTTTGGCCACGGATGTTATATGTTTGCCACCAATGAAACTCACACAGTGTGCCATTGTTCTCATCTCACAAACTTTGCTCTCCTTTTCGATGTAGATGGCTCTCCGGTGAGAAGACAAATTGGACGCTAATCAATCCTCGTGGAAGAATATAGATTCTTAAAGCATTAAATCCAAACATCACATTTTTTTTCCTTTTAGGAGAAAATGACGAAAGCTCCTGACAGAACACTAATGATAATGTCTTATGTGGGAGGCAGCTTATCAGCCGCTTGCTGTTTAGCTGCCATATTCATCTACAGCGTCTTACAGTAAGTAGCTGGTTTCGATAGTATTTAAGGCAATCTAATCGTTTTATATAAGAAAGTCGCCAGTGGAATTTCTATTCAAATTCTAAAAAAAATGATAATAATAATAATAATAATTAAATAAGTGTTGATTACACATCCCGCACACGGAGATGACTGAGTGGCTGTTGCATAAGGTTAAGGGAGACCGGGGGTTACAAATCTCTTGGAGATTATGGAAATCCTTTCAAAACGGATATGGACTAGAGCGGCCTAAAGAGACAGTAAAGAGTTTATCAAACTAAAAACCATTATGGTTTTGAATTCCATCTTTCAGTCTCAAGGGGGATCACATCCACGTACATAAGAATGTGGCATTTAACATGGCTGTGGTGCAACTTCTTTTCCTGTTTGGTGCCGATCAGACTTATAACAAGGTGAAACGAGACGAAAATCTAAGCACAATTACAGTATTTGAGTTGGGCGTTTATTATCACTAACTTAAGAATTCACGATTGACTGGACACCAGTACGACCTTCAAACCGAAAGAAGCAACGTCTCTTTAACTCTCGCTTTTTGCCACTCAATTTTATCAGTAAGTAATTAGGAACTAGGAAAAAGATATGACAGACTTGTTGTTATCTAAGGCGCGCCAACTAGTTATGAAAAAGGTAGACTTTCCATTTCCATTTTCATTTATTTGCCACCACCGACTAATTATTCATGCAGCACACTTTACTACATAAAGTACAGCATTCACAAGGATTACAACATACTTAGCAAGTGATCAGCAGCCCTTGGGAGGTCAGGGGCTGTAAAGAGAGGTCCTTTTGTTGTTGTTGTTAATTCAAATAAAAAAAGACTAGAAGGGCGCAATAATTGCTAAAAAATTTATGAGACACTAAAGGAGAAAGAATGGAATCCATAAGGGAATCCAGCAGTCACTATTTCTAGAGAGTGTTTTCATTCCAAACTCCCATTACTTGACGATGGACATAGCTGGTGCCGGTTGTGAATAAGTGCAACTTTAATGTTTAATGTTCTATAATTTCGATTCTGCAACACGACGATGATTATTTTCACGTCACTGACCGAAAATAAAAGTGAGGAACTGAGTAAACGTAGCAGAATTGGACACAGCCCTAAACAATCGAATAGCCAAGGCGGATAATAGAGGATTGTGCTGTCTATAACTTTCGACAAGTTTTTGTCAATTGTAAGTCGTATTTTTTTTTTCTCCCCAGAAATGCATTTTATGCTCCCATACTAAATTTTGTGTCGTCATATTTCCTCAGTGGTTGTGCAAGGCTGTTGGAATGGCGCTGCATTTTTTCCTGACCGCCATGTTTTCCTGGACGCTGGTTGAGGGTTGGCACTTGTATCTAGCTCTTATCGAGGTTTTCTGCGCTCAGAAAAGGCGTTTGCTCAAGAGATACTACATTCTAGGATATGGTGAGTTTGGTTTGTTCCTTGCTGGCCCTGCACATGCTTTCTCACCGCAATGAATGCTTGTCTGGTTCTGCACAACGAGATTACTTTTCTGCCGGCACTTACGGAATGCACAAATTGAATCCATAGCCGGTGGGAATGATGTCGCCAATATTAAATTGTTCCCACAGTTGAAGGTAAAGCGTTCTAGAATATTCACTTTAGTTGCCTCCGCTCTGCTAATGTAGTGGTGGCTTTGAGTACATAAACACCATACTGGGGAGATTGTGTGCTATGCCTTTTCGTGTCCATAGTTGACAGAGAGTAAGCAATCTGTTGCGGTTACGTTAGTCATTTTTCACATGAGAAATTGCTGTAATTTCATAAGCGTAACCGATCTTCCTGTTGCGATGGCTATCCGAAAAAGAACAAATGCTTTTCCCATAACATTTGCAATTGTAAGTCCTATAGTTTGTCAAGACCGGAAAGCGGCCCAACTAATAATCATGAAAACAACCTGTCAAAGTTTGCTTTCTCCTGGGTAACTTACAACTATGCAGCCGCAAAGTTAAAGTAAATCAAACCCCAGAGTAAACCCAACCCAAGCGATTTCCCCAAGCAGACCTTTGGGAATGGTTGCTGATTTCAATAATGTCGTTGGTGTTTTTATTTTGCTACTGTTTATTTCAGGTTTACCATGCGGTATGACAGCATTATCCATGGCTATTTTTTGGGACAATTACGGCAAGGGAAATATGTTAGTATCTGTATTGAAGATCCCCACATGTTGTTCATTTGTTTCCAGGTCAAAAACCGAGTTCATTATGTTTTCGTTGTCATCTCGGGCCGGGTCGATTGCTCTTCGCGGGCAACCCTAAAATCTGGAAACCAGAATCCGGAATCCGGAATCCGGAAACCGGAATCCATTAGTAAAGCAAAACAATAAAGTTATTCAAATACACAAAAGTTAAGTACATTTCTCGCATGCAAAAGTAAAAAGGTCAATAAAAAATGGCTTCAAAGCACAACTCTTGAGAAAAGGATCCCCGGTATTTCAATTCAATGTCCAATTCAATGTTCGTGCAATGTTGCGGACGACATGTTGAAAGATACATCACACGTAATGAAGACAATGCTGTAAATTTTGTGCTTCCCACCAGTCTTCTCTGGGCAGCGTGAGTTTAGGGGCCAGGGTGACTAAAAGGGATGGCTAACTCTATCCAACCGAGAAATCACCAGCCCTGACTTAATAACGGTTTATCAAATGGATATCGTTATCCACCTTTTGAAAAACCGGGGCGGATATATAGCGTAGGGGTTGTTGTTGAAACCTAGTCATGTTTTTTACAGTGACAATTTGTGGTTGAAGTTGAACGGAAAACGACATTTTTTCCCTTTATTTAACAGTTAGACCCGTGGCCCTTGAGGGCGAAGGGTCTAATTGTTTTAGTATCACCCAACTAGTCGGACAGAAATAATAAAGTTAGCAAATGCAAGTTGAAGAAATATTTCTTTGGGAACACAACGAAAGAAAGCGTCACGCTTTTCGCTACTCGAGGTCTATTACTAACAGTCCTCTAGGAGCGTAGCCAATGAAAATGCAGGATTTGCATTAGTCCACTAGTTGGGTGATACCAGTTATTTATTAGACATTGCTAAAGTGACTTTTTCTGTCATCATTCCGGATTCCGGATTCCGGTTTTCGGATTCCGCATTCCGGTTTCCTGGTTTTAGGGTTGCCCCTCTTCGTTCCATTATAGTGAAAGCTGACCCCATGTAGCAGCTATTTATGCTTGATGATGATATATTTTTTTTGTTTGTTTTTGTTTTTGTTTTTGCTTTTGCTTTTGCTCTTGCTTGTTTCTTTGTTTTTTAACACATTGGAATGAGACCAAATATATAGCGTGTTTCTTTTAGATGTTGGATGACAGAAGTCGTGTTGTTGTCTCTCTTTCTTCCGCCGGTTGCTGTTGTTATTTTGGTAAGCATCAACATAGCTGATTTTTTTCGTCATTCGCAACCGTTTGATTACGATGTTTTCATCAATGAAATATTTCCCATGCCCAGTTTGCTTCTGTAACGTGACTTGGGAGTACGAGAGATGCAGGCAGGTTGCCTTTACAAAGTTAGGACATCTTGTGTTATTGGCCGTTTTTATAAGAGAGACGCATAATTTGTTCGGAACGAACTTGGACAAATATTTGCAGTGTGTCTGTTTATAGTTCGTCTGGTATAAAGATGGGCACGAGATTATGCGTCTCAGTGGATTAATTGACTGCTTTAGTGTAGCCTGCAAGCAGGCTCTTCCGTTGAAAATGGCGCGCGGTCCAAATCCGTTGAAAATGGCGGTCGAAATACAAGGGCTTGGTAGTTATATTTCGACCGCGCGCCATTTTCAACGGAAGAGCCTGCTTGCAGGCTAGCTTTAGTGCGTCTTGGAAGACAGTTCGTCTAGACGCATAATCGGTCTTGTGTTCGTCTTCATATTAGTCAACGTAAACAGACACAGAACAAATGTTTGCCTAATTCGTCCCAGACAAATTATGCGTCTCATATAACTCGTCCTGTCTTAACACTAGTCGGATTAAATGACTGACGCATAATTTGTCTCGACGGATAATGGGTTTCCAGGGTAAAAACGGCCATTATCTGTTAATTTGAATTCGTTCATCAGTGATCAGTAGATTTGTAAAGATAACACTCTGCTTCAAAATATAACGTGTCTAATTAATCTTACAACTGTTGATTTGTGGTCCGTTCCAGACAAATGTGATCATCTTAGGAATGGTGATTGGCGTTCTAATATCGCCCACAGCAGAAAGACGTCAGAAACACGCTGTTGATAAAACATTCATTCACAACGTAAGGTGAGGAGATATGAGTGCAATTGTCAGTCGTACGGCGTCGGCTGTTTTACGTTGCTGGCTTCCATTATAATCGTTCATTGAGTATGTATTAAAGACAACCAAAGTAAACCACATAATGAAGCCGTAAATGTGAGTGGCATTAAGCACGACAAAATGCGCGGTGCATTTTAGCCTTGATCCACTTGATTAAAGAAAGTCTCGCTAATTTCTTTCCTTGGCCAAACGCAATGTCCGTGAAAGTCTGAAGAAATGAGTTACGAAATTACTGTCAGTGCTGATTTGAAAAAAAAAAACTCTTTTAAAGGGAATGTCCTCGACTATCAATGTTATCAATGAAGACAGAAACGTCTCCTTTGCATTCCTATAGAAAAGAAGAAGGAAGTTAAACTCGAGGAATGCCACTTTAGTCCAATACATTTAAAACGAAAAGAAAACTGATCCACCAGTCCAAATGCGAGAATACGAATGTGGCCTATTTCAAGGATGGCTGATCCCAACAATATCGATCAGCTCTTAGCCCACCGCTGACACCATTTTGATATTCACAGGATGTCTCTGAGGGGTTGCCTAATACTCTTACCGCTGCTTGGAGTCACGTGGTTGTTAGCTTTCTTACAAGCGAACTCTCATTCACCAGTGATGTCTTACGCGTTTGTTCTCCTCAGCTCTTCTCAGGTGATCTAAGAAACTTGCGATTTTGGAGTCGGTTGCGGCATTTGACATATACGCCTTTAAGTCTTTAGGGTCTAAAATGGCCAGCTCTCCTCTGAGTGAATTAATTTGCTGGGATGTAAAACGCATTTCAATTGTTCAATTCCTTTTGTAGAAAAATAATATACTTCTTTACATTTCTGGGGGAATGAAGCTTCACTCCAACCGCTTCTATCGATCCGTGTTCTTACTATCACGTCGCCTCTTTCCGCCCCTCGTAATAATTGTCATAATCAATTTAAAACATGGGGTGCGTGACATTATGAAAAGCAATATCATACAGGAAAGATGTTAAACTATGTGCATGAGATTTAGACTGCTGGAATTTGGCATTTACGTCTACAGGGTTTCTTTATTCAAAGTAAACAATTACTACGACTTATTCCAGAATGCGACTTCTCTCGGCACATGATCATAAATTCATACCGTAAGCTATGTTCGGATATGTTATCCACCGCATTGCGATATATGTAACTCGTGGTCCTGTTACTAACCTTTTCCCCATTAATTTCTTTCCAGGGCGTGTGTTTCTTTGTCTGCAACATAGTTCTCAATCAAGAGGTGATGTAATCTTTTTATTACTTATTGTCGCACTTTGTCTTATAAACGCTGTCCCCACGGGTCTTCTTCTTTTTTAGTAGCGTGCCTTATTATTTCCTCGTGTAATCTCCCTTCCGTCCTTTTATTATTATTATTATTATTATTATTGTTATTGTTACTATTATTATTATTATTATGACCTAAATATAACGCTTTAGCTCGGTGGATGTTATTACGACATTACACCAAAGGAGCGAGCCCGGCATAGCCCATGGCCAAAGGTCCATTGGGTCATTTCTTCTCCTACACCTTTCCAACACCTTCGCTAGAATCCCTGCCGTTCCCAACAAGGCTGTTTTCTCCAACAATCCTGTCGTGATGGTAATCCCCAGCTTCTCAAGCCATGCATCCAACCTTTTGCTTACTCATCCGAGTGCACCAACGACTACCTGATACTTCTCAATCTTTTTAGCTTCCTTTTCATACAATCTGTGATCCCAAGGCGAAGCAAAATCCCCAATAATTGCCTTGTTTCGCGCCTTCTCAACAACAATAATGTCAGGCCTTCTGACCTCAATAACATGGTCACACTGGATGGTCATATCCCACAAGATCTTCCATCTTTCGTTTTCCGCTACCCCTTCCGGTTGGTGTTAATACCATTTGCCACTTCTGTTCATATCATACTTTCAACAGAGCTCCCAGTGGACCCACCAGGCAACATTGTCGTGTCTTCTCTTGTACTATTTATGTGCCAAAATCTTACACTCACTAATAATGTGATTTATTGTTTCGCCCTTTTGGCCACACAGCCTGCAAAGCGGGGAATCCACTGACTTGTCAATGTTGAACATAGCATGGTACGTTCTCAGTGCCTGTTCTTGGGCTGCAAAAATAAATGCTTCGGTTTCAACTTTCAAGTCACCTTTCCTAGTCCACTCCAGGTCTTATCTTTGTCAACTGTCTCTGGCATTTCCTGCAGGAAGTGGCCATACATTCCATCTTTTCCTTCTCCTTCTCCTTCTTCTTCTCCTCCTCCTCCTCCTCCTTCTCCTCCTCCTTCTCCTCCTCCTTCTCCTCCTTCTCCTCCTTCTCCTTCTCCTTCTCCTCCTTCTCCTTCTCCTTCTCCTCCTTCTCCTTCTCCTTCTCCTTCTTCTTCTCCTTCTTCTTCTTCTCGTCATGGTGAATCGCGCGAAAATAAATCGCTCTCAATAAAAGCTTCCAAATATTTACAGTTATGTGGCAAATTAGACCTCATTTTAAAGGTTATTAACTAAGATTTAAGAAATAAAATAAAATTTATCGGCAGAGAAAATGATACTCTAATAACACACCCAGTTGAACAGTTTGTTTGCTCTGTGTATTACCAACTTTCTGACTCGTTTCGTTCCAAAATCTCTCCATTTCGTCAAAACTATTAACTTGTATCGTTTCGCTCTTACACTGCCCGGTGCGTATATAATGAATACTCTTTGCCATTATACGTTCGTTAAACTTCGCCACCATCATATTCTTTTACAAAGCCAATCTCAAACCCTCTTACTTGTCCGTTCTCAATCTGTGCCCACCCTTGTATTCACTAGGACCATGCTCAACGTCTGTTCTCACCCTATCACTACTGTCTGTTGTCACTATATCTTTGCATTTTGTGTTCCCATTCTTTTCGGCTTACTGTCTGTCGCCACTCTATCTTCCATCTTCACACCTTTCCTGGGCTTTCTTTCAATCTCATCCTCCCCTTACTATCTACCCTCACTCTAACATAAATGCCTTTTTTTAACTCCCCTGTCCGTTCGAACGCTGCCAAAGCGGTCTTGGTCGCTCCTTTTTTTTTCTTAATATGATGTTCACTCTGCCCACTCTGCCACTGTCTTCACGGCATATCTTTAATGCCTACTTGAACACTCCGCTCTCACTTCTTCTTTGTCTTTCGGTTTATTTGTTTATTTGTTTGTTTTCCACCTTCTATTTGCATTACAGAAGGAGTTTTAAAAGGTACAAATAGAATATATACATGTACCTATACATACACTACTAACAAAACATTACACTTACGTTACAATTTATTATCACGCTAAGCACATCTATTTCACTAAACTAATCAACAAACTTTGCCTACACTATAAATGCAAGACAAGGCAAAACCACCACCACTACTACTTCTATTTCTTAATATGATCTTCACTCTGCCATTGTCTTCACGGCATATCTTTAATGCCTACTTGAACACTCCGCTGTCACTTCCTCTTTGCCTTTCGGTTTATTTGTTTGTTTGTTTTTTCCACCTACTTGCATTACAAAAGGAGCTTTAAAAGGTACAAATAGAATATATAAATATACCTATACATACACTACTTACAAAACATTACACCACTTATTTACGTTACAATTTATTATCACGCTAAGCACATCTATTTCACTAGACTAATTAACAAATTTTGCTCACACTATAAATGCAAGACAAGGCAAAACCACTACTACTACTACTACTACTACTACTACTACTACTACTACTACCACTACTGCTGCTGCTGCTGCTGCTACTACTACTACTACGATGACGACGACGACGACTGCGACTACTACCCTCTGTCCTCTATTTTCCTTTGTCCTTCCTACCTTGTCTGATTGATTTCATAATTTCAGTTCCCAGTCTACTGTTTTCTTTACTTTCTTACCATCATCCAATCTCATTCACAATGCCCCTCACTTTATGGTTTTTCTCGACCACAGTTCTACTTTGCTGGTTTAGTTAACTCTGTTCCTTCTTTCCGGCTCTCCCCGCTGTTTCGTACAGCCTGTCCTCTTGCTAGCAGTGCCCCGCCTACGTTACCCCTCCCCTCCCCCCGTTTTCATAGCCCTCTTCTGTCCATACAGCCATAAAGTCTCTCCTCCTCTTCCTTTTTTTTGTTTTGCTTTGTTTTTGTGCCTAATCTGTCCTTAAGGAGTTTCTTGATCTCTCTTTATTGTGAGTCTTATGTGTACTCATTTTCTCTCTTTCTCTTTACACTTCTCTTTACTTTTTTTTTGTTGTCAGTCGCCCTCTGTTTGTCTACTTAAGGTCATTTGGCACTTGCCACCTTATAGTTCGTCCTAGATTCTTTCCTTTCTCACCCTTTTACTGATCTGTCTCTTGTCAGTGCTCTCTGTTCACAAATCTTGTTTCTTTCTATTCACCGTTCTAACATTCCATGGTTACTTTTGTTGAGTTCCCTACCTTTTGTCCTTTTTGTCTGATTGCGCGCAATGCGTTCTTCCTGTAGTTGCCTATTCCTATTCTGTTCTTCCCGTCTCTGGCATTGGCCCTTCTCCTTAAGTTCCAGGATTCATGGGCTCCTGTCTTTCCGCACTCCTTTTATCGTCTCATTTCACTGTAACCACAATTTCGGTTCGGTCTCATATACCACTAGTGTTGTCACCTCTATTAGTAAGCACTGTTTGTGTGCTCGCTCCTTTTCCGCGTTTTCACTTCGTTTTCAACTCCAATCGATTCTCTATCCACTCTACGGTCATCATTTTGTTTTCAATGTCGCTCCTCATCTGTATCATTGTTTTGTGTTTTCACTCAGACGGTCATTACTTCCCGTCGTCTCCTCTGTCCTTATAGCATGTTTTCGCTCTAATTCATCTCACTGTGAATTGTTCTGGCCTTACTGTATGTTCTCTCATTTACTTCAACCCTACCACTCTCTTTTCAATTATTATTTTATTTCCTCGTTGTTTTGCCGCCATTTCATCTTCCTCTCTGTGACCGTTATGCGGCTCCCTAACCTTTTTTCGTCGCGTTGTCATCATCTGCTCTCACATGCCTTTCTTACTGTCCGATTCAAGCCATGCCCTGGCTTTGTTTCTCTCTCTGTACTCTTTCCACATTCTGCTTTTTCCTGTACCAACTTTTCCATGCCGGTGTAAATGATTTCTATATAACTGATGACTGCCAGTCCTCTGCCCTCCTTCCTTTACTTTTCTATTCCTTTTTGCGGCCTTTGTTTCGTCCCCTCTTACTTTTTATCCAGCGGGTCCATCAATGTCTGATTGTCTCAGTGTACTCTTTGCATATTTCCTGTCCTCAATCACCGTTGTTATTGTCTGGTTCCACTATTTCCTAACAATGGTAACAACTTTTTGGTTGCCGTTCTTACTGGCAATCGTCATGGGGTTTGCCATGTGCCTTTCGGCGCCTTTTCTCTGAATCATCATGTTCCTCTTTGTGTTAGGTTTTCTTATTTTTTTAAGCCTAATCTCGCTGTGCCGTTACTGTTTTTCCACACTCCTACTCTTCTATCTGTGCTTGTTATCCACATACTGCCTCTTCTATGTTGCTTCATTTTACCTCCCTCCATACTGTCTGACTGTGTCCATTTTTTTCGTCTCCGTGCGCGCTCTTAGCTTTCGCTCTGTTGTTACTTTGTTCTTTGCCACTATTAATATATTTCGTTATCTCGTCTCTTTTAAAATGGCTGTTTGGTGACTGTTAACTGTAATTCTGTCTTTTCTTCGTCGTCGTTTGAGTTCTTGGCAGGCTGTGTCTCCTGGTCGTTCTGTGTCTTCAACCTCTCATAGTTAACCGAATGTGACGTCCTCGTTTCTATCATATACGCCAGTGCTATCATCATTCATTCTCGTGGGCAGTATCTTACCTTAAGCTCGTAATATCCTCTGTACTGTCGCGTTCACGTGCTTCTCTGTTTCGGTCGGACTCCTATCTTACTGTCTCCACACCGCCCCCGTTTTCATTCCGTCCTCGCAGGTGAACGTCTACTGTGCATTCACTACCTCACTCCCACCTTTTCTCATCTCACCACCACCTTATTACTTAACCTCTTCCTTAACTCTCCTCTACGGTCAGTATTTCTTTTTCCTGTTTGTTCTCACTTTTTCCTCGTCATGTTGGGCCTCAGTCTTAACGGTCTGTCTTTCCTCAGTCAACCGTTACTGTTTGCTTTCGCTTACTACTTAGTACCTATTGCACTTGCCTGCCTGTTCACACTGTTTAATCGTTTCTGAATTTTTTTTTTATTTTCTTGTAGTGAAAGATAATTGTATCATCGCACTCACGCAGGATAATCTTCTTACTTTCTCTTTCCTTATCTCCTCTCGTTAGTTAATTGTCTTATTGAAAGACCTGCTACCCGTCCGTTCTGAGTCTCTACTTACCGTCTGCTCGCCTGCGCTAATTTCGCACTATCTGTGCTTTGATCTCTCCTCACAGTCCTTAATCGTGTCGCGTCTCTCTACCCTCGTTCTGTCTATGACTTGCTTAAATTAACGGTACTTGATCTTTTCACCCTTCCGTCACTGTATGTCCACTAGCATTTTGACCTTTCCGTTTGCCCTCAATATATTCTTATCTAATCTCTTAGTACCATTTCCAGTCTTCGTTACTCTTCCCTTATCCTCTCCGTTGTGTGAGGGATCCAGACTTTTTTTAATTGGGGGGGGGGGGGG
>BLFK01000650.1:883777-903395 GCA_014634185.1 Astreopora myriophthalma | reverse complement strand
GACAAAATGATTTCGTAATATCATTTGAACGCTGATTTCATACACCGTAGGCTCTCAAGACGATTCACTTTGACTCTCCCTTATTCGTTTTATTCAGCAATCGAAGGCAAAATCACGACAGTGGTACTTTTAGTTTTAAAAGTAAACAACCACAAAAGGGTAGTCACCCAATTACCCCCCATACCCGTCCTTGCCGTGTCGTATTTTTGTTGATAATCTGCCCAGTTCAATTTCGTCTAACCCCTCTAGATCTCTGCTTCAGTTTGGTCAGTTTAGTTTACTGTCTAGCTGTTTTGTGGCGATTATATGAAACGCCTAATAGCTTCATGGTGATCTTTGTTTTTGAAAGGTTTGTACGGCGTTTAAAAAGCTTTTAAAGAAATATCACGCTAAAAATCTCTTCCGGGCCTCTTCTCCGAGCACGCAGTACAGTCTCAAAGAGGGAGACATTTTTGCTGCGTCTGTTCGAAGGGTAAGCAACTTCTATTTTCCATATAGATTCCATATAGATTCCATATATTATCCATATAGAGTGGTGTTCAGTCTATGGTCATAAAAGAAAACCAGAGAAACCACTCTAGCCAATGCTAACAGACATCGTAACCAATGAAAGGAACCATTTGCAATCAGGACTCAAGTATGCGTAGGCGGTGCGAAGTACGGGAAAAACGCTAATGGCGAAGCAATGTCGTTTTGATTCTGATTTTGATCCGGTCTGGTTGAAAAAGTGGCAACAAATTCTTACGCCACTCGCCGAGTGTAGAAATTCAAAACCAAATCAATCACAGAATCGATGTGGATGCTATTCATCTACAGTTGTTTCTACGAAATTTTTCACAAGACCACATGGCGATATGGGTAATTGTAAATTATGTTTCAAAATTTACTCACTCCATAGAGATCAACGCTTGTAGTGTTCTCTCCCATGTTAGGGCAATAATGACCACATGATTACAACCAAATTAAAAGCAAAGAAAAGATTTAAAATCAGCCGTATGAAAGTAGTTGCGCTTTAAAACTTCTATTGAATAGTTCTTGATAAGCAGAACTGTTGAGAAGATGTGTTATTTCTTGACGTAACGAAATTTTGTTTTACATTGTAGGCTACAGCCTACTCTAATGAGTCATTTGGGCCGAGAAAGTCTTTCGTCAAAAAACAAAGGGAAATGGAAATGCATGGAAACAAACTGTACGCGCCTAACACGGAAGTAAAAGTAAGTTTCAAATTTTTATTGTTTATTTACCAATTATTCCACTCGCGCTTGTTGGATATGCATGAGACGATAGATAGCCAACGGGCTGCATGACTGTAATCATCTCATATCCAACAAGCGCGAGTGGAAAAATTATTTCATTAAAAACGCCCACAGAATACAGATAAATCTTTAACCTTTTAGCTCCCTTTTTATTTTGAGCCCACGTTTGCCCCGAAGATATTTTGTATAGCATGGTACATTGTCTCATAACTCATGAGAGCCAAGCCAATCAAAATTCTCGAATTACATTATCCAATGATCCAGTTTGTATATGATAGTTCCTACTCCTGTTAGGGAGACTCTGATATTCTTGCGAGTATGCCCGTGTCATTATTGATAATTTGATCGATACCATTCCTATTCCGTTCGCAATTCTTTGAATTATGGCCGAAAAAATAGGTTTTGGTGCAGTGTCCCTTCGAGTCGAAATGTGTGCATTTTAGCTAGATAAGAACACTCACTCCCTTGTTAGAAAGCAATGGTGGTTGATAAATTTCAAAATAAGCGTCTTGATAGGCACTGGCGAATGAATATGGTTACACCTGCTCTTGAACAGGTAAATCGAGTAAAGGGACTGAATTTCTTGGTGGTCTACCTCTTTTCAACATTTTATATAACAAAAATACTGTAAACCTTATAACAGCATTATTCCACGAGAAAACCAAAGTTTTTCGCTCGCCGGTTTGTTTCGCAGAAAACGTTGCCTTCACGTTTTCAAGCTAACTCATCTAAGGAAAAAACAAGTCTTAATGAGGTAGATTAAGCCCTTATATTTCCAAGCCATAGAAACGGCGTGCGTTTCCAGTGCTTCAAAACGTTGATGAAGAACACAACCACACCTCAACTGTAGCAGGCTTTCACTAGAATAACAGCGTATCATTTGTTAGTGACTGCATGCGTGCGTGTGTTGCTCCTGTACTCAATCAGTATATATATATGTTCTTGATTGTCATTATATCTACTTTAGTAGTCTTTTTGTTTTCTTTTCCTTGTGTAACCTGGGTTCTGGTACCTTCTTCACAGAAAAAGTGGCAAGCCATCAATGACTATTGAACCTCTTACACTCCGCTCCACTGACGTCGTTCTGTTGATTACAGTCGTCACTTATTCGGCTTAGCTGGCTCTCTTCCTCGACGCTCTATTTAACAAAGTTCGCAGCCTCTTCACTCTGCAGTATGTCTCGCAGTACACAACCCTTTGTTCCCCTCCCTACTTAAGTTTCTCTGATGCTATTTCTGCTGCATGTTGTTCTCCTACGACAACAAACCTTATAGCGTTATTCCACATTCGCCACTCAATGTTCACCAACAGATTTTTCAAATTTTTATCTTTACTTGCATTTCTATCTTATATGTCTTTTTTTAAATATCCAAATGAAGTGTTACCTCTCTCGAAATCTGTAAAAATACTAATTTCCGCTTTTCTCTCACTAAATATATCTATAAGTACATTAACAAGGACATAGCTTTTGAAGTAAAATGTAATTAGCAGGGCCGAGAAATAAATAGCAGCGCTGCCCAGTTAATCCAAAACCTATTAACTCAGTTAGAATTTCACAGTAATGCAAAATATGAGTAGCTCAAAATATGACTAACGGAAGAAAAAAAAGAACGCTGTTAACGCAAAAAAAAAATAAAATAAAATAAAAAAATTCTCAACGCAAGACTAATGATTGCACCGTTGACGCAATATGAAATAACTGTGACACAATGAATAGCAATGATTAATGCAAATTAGGGCAAAATGCCGCAGCACACTATCTGTGAAGGAGGTGTGCTTTCGGCTTTATTTTGATTTTCCAATGATTCGATACTTCATTGTTGAAGTTGTTTTCGAAAATCATAGTGAATTTTAACTTAGTTACTAAAATGAACTTAGCTACTAAAATGAGTTGTATAGATCGTTTTCACTCACGTGACCAGTGGCCACATTGATTTACTGAAACAATAGGAAATATTTGCATAAAAATGGACTTCAATTTCCCGAGGATTGTTTTGGGACATCAAAATGGCCGCCGTTTCTTTGTTTATAGGTACACCAATATGGCCGCCATGACGTCATGTGAAAACGATCTATAATAAATATAACTACAATTAAATGGACAAAGACAAATATAAATTTCATAGAAAACAACATTGTCAAACTATAATTTAATTAAAAGAAATGTGAAGTATATACATCATGTTAAAATTAATTTGTTTGCGTAAGCGCTACTTTTTTCACGAATGCATAAATAAAACTGATTCAGTCACCAGATTTGCCGTTATAGTCGTTTTTCATACAGAAAACTTGTTTTCCAGTAACTTAAAAATGGACATGGAAACTGCCCATAGTATGAAAGGGATAGTTTGAGGTAGACAAGTCTTAAAACCATGCTCCTTGTGGAACGTGTTTCGGTATAGTAAGCTCCCTAGCTCTCTCCCAGGCTTCTCTCGGTGAGGGATAAATCCTTAATTCCTCATGCAAAAAATATGCGCGATTAACAACAAGGTTTAGATCAGCGTCGATTTCTGATAACTGGGACATTTCTGACTGCATGTCATCTTCTTGATCGGTCTCTGGTGAAATTCGTCTTTTTCTTGTTTTCGGTCTCCCTCTTCTTGTTATAAACAGAAACAAAATGCAGGGCAAGCAAGAAGCACCCACCACGGACACTGTTACAATAACTGCTGTCTCTATTGGAGTGAGGCCTTGTTTTATGTCCCTTTCCATTTCAGTGGGTGTGGTAGCACTAATCCTCCCTACAGACCAAATCGAGCGCACAAGTCAATATGTCGTATTTTAAGTCGACGCAATACTCTACACCCTACCTCACACCTAAAGAAAGGATACATACATAAATACTTTATTGAGACTCCCTTCAACAGGGCTTTTCAGTCACAGTGCTAACTATTACATAATACCGATGATTAAGAAAGAAAACTTATTTACGATAATTTAATTAAATTCAAAATATATTCAAAATTACGCAATGATATTCAAGATTATTTCGTATCAAACATATTGCCGAAAAGTGTCCGCTTAAAACTATTAATTTCTTTAGTGTTCTTCATATTGTCGGCTAGCCCTTCCATTCCCTTGGACCCCGAAAGTAAAATGCCCTTTGTCCCGTTGACAATCAACATCGGGGAACGTCCAGTCTTTACTGTGTTCAACAAAAACAAAGCACGTCGTACACCATCTCCTTAAAACACCATACTGAGTCACTGAACAGAACAGTGAACTTCTAACAGAACAATCTCACACAATCAGCACTTCATATTAGTTGCAGCACTCTATATTAGTTGATAAAACCGACATTCTTGGGCTTAAAATCATATAATAATGTTTCTTCTGCACTTTGAAGGAATGTAAGCTGAATCAACACGTAATAACGTTTCCACGCATCTACACAATGAAACAATTTCTAATAAACATGCAATTGCAATTATCTGGCTGTTCTCAAACAAAATAAAAAAAAATGCAAACTTCCCCGCTCTTTTGGTTCTCCTGTTCAATGTGAGGCGTATAGAGCGTTCATGTCCAGATGTGACGTTGTATGGTAGACGACAGTATTTGGAAGCCAATCCTTATAGCACAGTTAACAAGACAAGCAAGAAGAACGGAGAAAGGAGAATTTGTTGTATGCGAAATGATAGTTAACCCGCCTTACCTGTTGTAGACGTCAAAGAGCTGTATCGTGGCTTCTTGCTCTCATGGGTCTCAGTCCACGCATTACTCGTAAAAAGAGTTGTGCTCTCTGTAGAGGGTATCACTGTGTGTGGATGGCACAGGAAAGCAAATGTGCTAATAGCAGATATGTTTAAAGCTGTAATGGTTTTTATCTCTGGGTCTTTTCCGGTGCTGAAGGGAACTTTGAAAGAAATCTCTCTTAATCCCACAGCTCTTTCAAGCCTTTCTTTGAATGGTTGCAGCGGATACAAGTCTGCCTGTCCTTCATTGCTCAGCGAGAAACGAACCGACATCTACAAAAAAAAAATCGCATAACAAGTTGTAGTATTTTGGGTTGTGTCCAGTATGTTTGATCGTGGAAAAGGTCTCGACTACCCTTCCGGCACTGAATTTCCCCTAAAGTGTTACCAAAGATTGTTCTCAGTCCCCTCAATTCAAAACGAGCGACAAAAGCGCTCGAAGCGAAAAAACAACAACAACAACAACAAGACAGAAATAGAAACACCCCTTAAAGCCTTCCGTATCCTAATAGCCTATTGTGGACTCTCAGCCGAATCGGCCATCAGACATGACTATCTTTATCAAATTAATCAGACGGCAAAATCTAAAATTGTTTCCTTTAAATATTACAATACCTTGTTGACGCTAAAGTGCCGAACTGAGCTGACAAGTGACTTTCCCAAGAGTCGAAACAGAGTTGACTGCAATTCAGACTGTATGATGTCACACACGGCTTGAGATGCCTGTGGCAAAATGCTGTCCACGGTCAAGGTTATGTCGAGACTAAAGACAAACACAAGCTGACGTTTAACATAAAATTTTATTACGAACAAATACACAGTCGCTATCCTACTTTTTTCAAAATGAGTCAAAGGGCGAGAGTTTTATAATAGTAATTACTTTGCATAAAATAAAAGCTGATTTTCATGAGAAAAATTTGCACTTAGGCCCTGGTCAAACGGACTCGTAAGTAGTCGCAAGTAGCCACAAGTTGAACTTGCATAGAGACTTGCGTTGGGTGGCCAAACGGACTCGCAAGTTCCCTCGCAAGTACGCGCAAGTCGCAAAAAAAAAAAAAAAAACATTTCAAGGCTACGGAGTCTCGCGCGGCTAACTTTATCTTGGCGGCCAACTTTATCCTGTATTTCATTGGCTTATAGGTTGCTATAACAACGAATTGACGTCAACCAACTTGCGTTGACTTGGGTTGGGTGGCCAAACGGTGAAAAAGTCGAATTGCGTCGAATTGCGGGAAAATTTCATCTCGACCAAAGTGAGCGTAAGTCATCGCAAGTCAACGCAAGTGCACGCAAGCCCTGGCCAAACGGAGTTGCAAGTAGACGCAAGTTCACAACTTGCGTCTACCTGCGACTCCGTTTGGCCAGGGCCTTAGACTCGCTTTGAAAAAAAGGCTGAAGTGAACTTGGAAATGACCCATTCGTCAGTTGTTGCGTACTTACTCAGTAAATTCTTTTGGACTCTTGGCAATGAAGACTTCCGACAGGTCCGCAGTTGGTCCGAGAACAATGTTACCTTCTTTAACTGCGCGCTGGATGTTTCTGTTCGTTGAGTCGAGATCACTGCTTGCAGTGGTTGCAAAGACTTTAAAGACAATCGCCCTCTGTCATAGTGAACGATATATATGTATACACGTTTTAATCTCCACAATTAATACAAACTTTCAGGTCACATTTAATAGCCTTGTTCATTGCTGCGATCTGAGAACACGCAAAATATTCCACTCGATCAAGCTTTCGGCTGACTGAAACTCAGGCAACGAACGTAAACAAATCTTAAAATTTCTACGAACTCTGCCAATCAAAATCATGCCAATTGCCGCGAAATAAAATAAAATAAAATAAAATGGAACTGTAATACGCTTGTGTTTGACATCGATCATGTTAAAGGACCGTGAAAAACGAAACAGAATCTGTGCTTGGTTTCACGAGTGTTCATTTCCTGGGCTATTCCCGTTAATTGTTCTATTATTTCAATTCAGTTGAATGTAGGCAAGGCACGATTTCTTCACAGTTACGTCAACACTTTGACACCATCTTACCGTATAGATCGTTTTCACATGACGTCACGGTGGCCATATTGCTGCACCTAAACAAAGAAACGGCGGCCATATTGGTGTCCCTAAACGATCTTCGGGGAACTGAACTTCATTCTTATGTAAACATTTTCTTTCGTTTTAGTAAATCAATGTGGCTGCTGGTCGCGTGAGTGAAAACGATCTATCTCTTCGTCCTGAAAAGCACTTATATTGACTGACCTTTTAGTGCACACGTTGAAATAATAAGTTATTTCTATGAAACTTACCTTTTCTAACTTTAAAATTTCCAGGCCTCGCGCAGTTAATGTGGACACAAATTGTCTTAATTTTTGAGTGAAGAGGAACTTGACGCTGACTTGTTGAACAGCGGACAGATTCAGAAAGTCGTTGCAAGGAAACAAGACGACCGTTGACAAACTAGACAAAAATAAAATTTCTCGGTTGACTGGCTGATAGGTTAGCTTTTGTTCCCTCGTGTGTAATTTATTTATATCTTTGATTGGATTTGCATTGGCATTTGTGTTCGCATTGCACTTGCATTTGCATTGGCATTCGCATTGAATAGTTCTGTAACTCTTATTTACTCGATAGTTGCTGTAGATCTCATTCGTTCGTTCTTTCGTTCATTCATTCATCCATTCATTCCTTCGTTCATTTGTTCGTTCATCTATGGAGGGCCTACTGACTTTTTTCACAATGCCATCTTCAGTATTTCTCATATGGTCTGAGTTGCGTTTCGCATGAATACTGTTTTGGCCCCAGTGTGCATTTTATAGCTCATTTCTTTGCTGATCCCTTCAAAGCGCAGTGAAAGCTAATGTCATTCCTGGCAGTGCGTTTCTAGAAGCTATAAGGAATGAATAAACTGATCAAAACTACAGAAGTTACGTTGAAGATCCGGTTACCTTTTATTTGTTCTGCACTCTGAATCGCATGACTTGTTTGTACCGTAAGTACACCAATAACAGCCTATTGTTTTTTCACACTCAGTAATGTTCGAGCTACAAACAAGTAAGCAACAAACAGACAGCAATGAATGAAATGCAAATTCTGCTATAAAGTTACAAAACGTTTTCTTTGTCATCAGCACCATGGTGTTGTCATTATTTTTCTGTCAATTGTGTTTTTAAACTTATACGCATTTAAAGTTAATAACGTCACCCCTAATTGTTAGTTTAAAATAGTGTTTTTGAGGAGTCTGTGGCTCGAATAAGCCCTATGGCCTCCTCGCTAGCTTTTGTTATTTCATTATTTAATTATCCTTTTGCAATGTAATATATGCCGTTGATCTATTGTAGCAAAAATGACGAACAATAAAAATGAACTGGAACGAACTGATCATTATCTTTATGACTATTACTGTTTGTGCTTTGCTTTTGCTCTGTAGCAAAGAAATGAAATCGGATTAACTACAAAAGTCGAGTACACGTTTTGATAAAAAAATTGCTCGCTCTAAGGCTACAATAACACGATGGCTGTTTATTGATATAGCAAGTCATTTGCTAGATTTGACTATCACACTCACATTGTGAAACAGTCGCGAGCACATCTCGGAACAGCAGCAAGTGCGCGTTGGAAAACGGCCTGATCTCTGTCTGTGTCATACAGCGGAGGTGATGGCACTGCAATGCGTCAATCAGTAGAACATTAGTGACCGGCAAGGTGTTGCTGTGATCTCAGCCTAAACATCCGGTTTTTAGGTCTTTTTTTTCCAGCCTCTGTTGCTGTTCCTTTTTTTGTCAAGATTAATGGCCATGAGAGGCTAACTCGAAATCCTCGTGGTTCTTTTAGCCTCTAACCCTAGCCTGAAACCTCTTCTCAGAAGGTCACTTAAATTTAAGGACTCTCTTGTTTTTCTCTCAAATCGACGTGAAATGTACATAACGTGTTTTTGTTTTGTTTTGATTTGTTTTTTGAAGAAATTAAAGTGGGAGTCAGTAAAGATTGTTGTTGTTGTTGCTCTTGTTCTTGTTTCTAAACAGAACGTGGGTCTTTTCCATTCATACGGAAAATCCCAGCGGGATTCTGGTTGGAACATCAAATGGTAAACAGCAATCTATTTGGAACGTTTAAGAAATGATGGTTCATCGGCTCAATAACCCTCAGACCTATCTTTCTGGGCTATTGCTATTTATGGAGACTGTTTTTGCAGCGTGAGTTGAGGAATTTGCTGCACAATGCAAAGTCATTACATAACACAGCAGTTGCCTTTTTAAAGGCAAAGATGCAATAACGTCTTGGACCACGCCCATGATCGCGTGACCAAAAAAAAAAAAAATTAAAAGGCATATATGCCTGACTGGGATTACACTTTTTCAATGGGTTTATTATGTTAATACATATTCACATTATACCATACAGAGATTTTGTTAGGTTGCTTTTTTGTAATTTTTTAGCTGAAATTGAAACTGAAATGTTCATAATTTTTTTGAAAAGAATAATTTCCGTGAAATAAGAGCATAGTTTTATTTGTTATCAAAGTTTTAATAGACCCATACACTTCGAGAAGACTGGGAAACGTATGATGTGATGGTCTGTCACTCTTTCTGCTCCGGGGACACCTGTGAATTCTGGCTAGTTTGAATTGAAAATTGTGAATTGCATGGCCGCCATTTGCGCCTTAAAGCAGTCTGCAAAGTCCCTCACAAAGTGATGTAAAGCCGTTAGAGCTTGTGTAAAAGCACTATATAAATGCCTCACTCATTCATTCAACACAACTTCACTTTGTAAGACCTTCTCTTTACTAACAAACAAAAATTGTTGAAATTGTTCATTTCAACTTATCGTCAAAATTAGTGGAGAAACACTGCCCTAAACATCGATATTTCAAACGAACATATTCGCTTCAAATCACGGTACAGGTGTCTCCAATCTTTTCAAATACGTATATGTGGACCACGGAGATTTGCCGCTACTTTCGTTCATACAACTGAACTATTTCAAGTCGACTTTAAATTAATGTTCACATAAAACAATTTATCACACCCGTTCCATGGAGCGGCGCCATTCACAGTTCCATTTCTAGTTTCTATTTCAAGTTCAGCGATGCGAATAATATGTCCCTCAAACTATATGGAAGTCTTCGCAATATAAAAAAATAAGAAGAAGAACAAGAATTTCATTTTCTTTCAAGTGATTGTTTGATCGCAATTACTTACCAGGGCAGGGTGTGGAGGTCCAAAGTCTTGTCACAGAGTTATGACATTTATCATATGGCATGAGACACACACAAGGGCACTAAAACATAGGAAGGCAGTCTTATATCGGTCAAGTACTTATATGTGTTTTTAAAGGAGTTATATCACGGCCGCTTCGTTGTTTTTCGAGTTAAAACTATACAGAATCATGTCTTATTCCTTTCACGTATGCCTAAAGTTTAATGCGGAACATGTCAAATTGATTTTAGCATGGAGAGCCATCCATAACACTTTTTGGCTACATGTTACTGAAATTTGGTGTGAGAACATGAAAAAGTTGGAGTTCAGATTTTTCAAGTTGCAATCCATTTCCATCCTTGCCATCCGTAACAGTAGAAGGCAGCAAATAGACTCAGTTCAGTACCAACCTAATAAATAAACGAACTGTGGCATTATTTTTGGGTCTCGTGTGACTAAAACATCTACTTTAACATTCCAGAGTGATTACATATAGCGTGACATAGCCTCTTCGAAAACTTTAAACGCAAAAATAGAGTATCATATATTGTTTTTGCTCTGCACTCAATACAATTTCTAACGTTCTATTGATCTGAAATTAAATTGTTTCATTATCACAGTCAATAACGGTAATGAAAATATTAGTTGAGACAAACCTGGCATGTAAAGCTAACTTCGTTGGAGCAAACTCTACAGAACCCGCCACAAGAACAGTCCTGAAAGTAAATGCGCCGTTATCTAAGGGGACAAATTCCATTTAAGTCCCCTTGATCAACAGTTTTTATTGAGCATCGCATTTCTTTACTATTTACAGGGGAATATATCACATAATCCTGCGTTGTAATTAACCAGGGATCTTACTGAAGAGATATAAGACGGCGACGACAACGAGAACTTCAGTGAACAATATGATTTCACGAGAAAAACAATGGCTCTGAGGTTACTTTCGTTTTTTCAAAGTTTGGCACATTTCTTTCCTGTTGACTGCATATCTGCAACGTGACACAAAGTACAAAGTCCTGTGGAATTTCTAACGTGAGCTCTGATTTTCTCCCTTAGTTTCAACATAGTTCCTCCCAATTTAATTCCCTGATAAGTCGGGTAGTTTGCATGGAGCTGAAGGAGATGAAATACACACAAAAAAGTGCGAGAAACATAAACTGTAATCTTGAATGATACTTTCATTGACCTTGCCTACGTAGGTCTCAAAGTCAGCCTGGCGCAGCGTTGATTGTCGCAACGGAATGGGGTTTTATCACGCGGCGGCCATGTTGGTTACCAACAATAGAACTCGCATCCCGAGCCTCGAATTGATAAACAAAGGTTTTCAGTCCTTCGAGACTCAAAATGGACGCTGTTTGAGAAAGGCGAATAACCCACTTACAGCTAGTTTAAAGGCAAGTGAAAAATGTATTTAAATGCAAGAAATAAGTCACTCCATCGCTTTGCGTATTAATACATAATGCATGTCATTATATAATGTATAGATAAGAGTAGTTTTCTCCTACCTCCGTGGGCGTGACGGAGCTTTCTGTACACTGATGTGTACTCCGAGAGGGTATTCCCAACAAGAACAAAGATGTACCAGGTACTGAATTTATTACGAACTGACGGCAAATGGAAGTGCTGTTTGAAGACTCGCTGGTGAAATCTAACAGCTCGTAAAACATTTGGACCGTGTGCTGCTGATAGTTGTTGCACCAAGAAGCCTGAAACATTACAAATATTTGCACATTGAAGTTTTTTTTACCTTTGAGTTCTCAAAACATTTAGTTAGAGGAACTGCGACGCAATAGGCTGTTTGAAACAAAGTCGTAGAAAAGTTCTTTTTAGACTGTCCTTGATGTTATCCTCATTATTAACTATCAGGCAAAACAACAAAAGTCATGTTCGTGTCCCTGAACAATACAAAGTAAGTATTAACTATTTCTATTGCCTGAAGTACCAATATGGCCGTCCCATCATACAAGTGGCTGGAAACAACCAATAGACCTATCCACTCATATGGTTAGCTGCCATGTTTTTGTTGTTTTCTCTTTTTTTTCTTTTTTTTTTAAACTGAAACAAAAGAAAATGTTTGCATAACAAAAGAAATCAGCTCCCGGATGTTCATTTTGGGATACCAACATGGCCTCCGTGACGTCATGTGTACACGCTCGATACGTATTGTTATGGATCAATTTCAGTCATGAGACCAGCCGTCATATTCATCAACTGGAATTTATAAGAGTATTGGTTTGGTCCACCAACAATACAGGTTTGCCATTTCTTTGTTTTGTACAATGGCCACGGTGACGTCACATGAAGACCATCTAGCACAGATTTTACCCTAAATAATTATAGGTAAAAACCAAACGAGTAACGACTAGCTCAGAGTACTAAATAACTAACTTTAGTCTTACCTTGAGAATTTTTTCTCTTCGAACCAATTCACTTGCCAGCCAAGGAAATGCTGCTGTTAGGTGTTGCTTGCCATCTTGAAAGTCGTGACTCGAGAAATTTAACACAATATGCCTACCGATTAAAAAATATAGCGAGCTACATTGTTGTGGCTACCTGCCTCGAAGAGGCGTAGCCACTAATGTTATGATCTGTGTAAGTAAGTCCGTCCGTAACCCTTTTCAATGCCCGTTCGTGTAACTCTAATCTTTTGATAGTTTTAGTAGCCAATCAGAGTGCGCTGCTATAGTTTTCGTTGCGAATCAGAGTGCGTCCGTAAGCGCCTAATCCTCGGATAGTGTTCGTGGCCAATCAGAGCATCGACGGTCGGTTATCGACCTCTTATTGATCCAAGTGTCTGCTAGTGCTTCAAAGCGGACTCCGATGCACGAAGGGTAAGTCAGCAATTATGTTATTTACAATGATTTCTTACCATTTTTCATTAATAACCAGGCAAAGATTTCAAAGAATCTGCGAAGTGTTTGTTCGTAAGGATTTTTCCAGGTTTTTTTGGCGTTCTTTGGAATTTTTATAGCGAGAAGACGACCACTGAATCAAAGTGTTTGTTTGGCCGCCATAATTATCGAATGACTTGTGCAGTTCAACGCCGTCAGTGGCCTTATGTAAATCGTTTGGCTCTCCATCTTGAAGTGTCAAAAAAGTCCCTTCGGGGAACGTTGAATTTCCTTCGGGAAACACAATATGTCTCTCGAGACACAAATGATTTCCTTCAAGAAATAATTGCTTTGCTTGTTCAGTTTCTGCCAATATTAATTACATAGTAGACAATGTTATTCAGTTGACATTTCAGGGCTGTGAAATATTGTTACATTTGAAGTTAATAAAAATTGCGAAGTGTCAGACGTACAAAACTATTTTCAACTTTGTCCATTTTCGTCCCACTAAAATTACTTAGCCAATTTTCAATTATCCCTCTTATGTTTCTGTTGGAGGCACAGCAGCCTCATGGTTAGTGCCCTTGACTCTGGAACGAACAGTTTGGCTTTGAGCCCTGGCTGCTCAGTGAATTTCGGTCACTGCAGATGAGCAAAGCAAATTTCTAGCTCATTATTTCAAGGCTAGCCTATCAAAACGAAGAGTTTTAGTCAGTTATTTCCATCCAAGGTAGCCACATGCAGACCTCGACTGCCTATTTTATTTTATTATTATTATTATTTTTTTTGACGTTTCCAATACCTAGTTATCAAAATACCAAGTTATGGCTCGTTTAGTGCTCTTTGTCGTCGTTCATACGGTCAGAGACCAATTCTTTCTGTGGCATGCGAAGCAAAATGATATGCAATAAAGGGCAAGTCAATAATTTCTAACTGTCGAAGATAAACGAAACAGCGGTTTGCTGGCCCATACCTAAGGATGGGTATCGGGGAGGTGGAGGGGAAGGGAGAGGGGAGCCTCTTTATAGGTTGGTTTTTGTTTCTCAATATTGATTGCACTGCAGCTCAAGAACCCAAAAGACTTCGTCTACTTACTTTGCCTATGATATAGACTATAGAGACAAGAGTTCAAAAAGTTATGTGTGGGTTATGTTATCGTTATCGTTCTTCTTCTTATTAGTATTACATGTATCATTTTCGTGGTCTTTTGGTACTGTATTGGTCTTGGTCAGAGGCTAATAAGTAGGACCGTCCATCTACACCATGCAATGGGTTCGTACCCTAACACAGGAGTAGAGGAGCTATTTTTGGAACGACATTTCGCGCGCTAAAAAGCATACGCAGGCACTTTCAGCCATCAAATGGCTTAGCATGGCAGCGACTGGCAGCTCATTATTTATGCCATGTATTTCTCGCACAGAGAAGAGTGCTCACAACCATGGCAATCACTTTTCGCGGGAATACTTGAATTACTTAAAATAGCCCGGTCTACTTCGGCGTTGGAGGCCCGGACCATAACATATGGACGCTCCAACTTATGAGCTCCTGCTCTTGGTCTCTTGGTCTTTTGGTCTTAGCCTTGGTCTCTGGGTGTTTTGGTCTGTTTGCCTCTCGGTCTTGGTCTTGGTCTTAGTCATGGTCTATGACGTTTCCCAAATTTTAAATTTGCCTTAGTTTTCCAACTTAGTGTTTTCATTTATTGTGCAAATTTTATCATTCGATTGTATACTGTAATCTGAATGTTTGGTCGGCCTTGGGTGTCTTTCTTGATTATTTAAGAGGAGTTTGAACAAATTATGTTTTCCAGCGCCGTTCCGACACTTGACTTTGGAATGTTCCCTTCTTGAAAAGCGGGAAAGGATTGTTCCTGTTTTTCGTGTTCCTCTTGTCTTAAAAGGAAACGCAATTGTACGCTAATTGGGAACAAAATGTTCACTTTACGGTTAAAAGAGAACCTTTTGTTCCGAGTTCCGAATCGCGAGTGGAACGTATTGGTCCTAGATGGGTAATTTAGGAACAATTGTTCCGAATAGCCTGTTCCTTTCAACAACATTTGTTCCCACTAGTGTGTTCCCAAAACCGGAGTAATTGTTCTGTTTTGTGGCAAAAGGAACTCTTAGTCCTTATTGTGTGTTCTCATTTAGGCACTTTATTCCCATCGCAGATTTTCTGCTCCTTTTTAAGCTGTTGCTAAGGAACGATTGTTCTGTTTTGTGAAAGTTCCTTTTCTTGCCTCCTGTTCCTTTTCAGTTGATTAAGGAACTTTTGTTCCCAAGAGCGTGTTCCTCTGTATATAGTAAGTTCCACTCTACGAATTGGAGGAACAGTTGTTCCTAAGTGTTTGTTCCTATATACGTGCAATGGTTCCTTTCCATGGTTTTGTTGTTCCATTTTGCAAATAATAAAACACTCCTTCATTTTAATCGATCGGAATAGGTCCCTTACAATGCATGTATTTCAGCATAAAAACTATGCCTGTCTTTACGTAACATGTAATCTTATTAAGAGCTCTCGGATGTATCTTTGCAATAGCGCAAACACACAGAGCAAAGTTATAATAATAACGAGCATACAAGGGCAAGTGTGGGCAAGTTATGACAAGCTTGGGCATGAATGACACCTGTCTTGTTTCCGCCTGGTCAGTTCCTAAGTTGTTATCGGCCTTTGACGAATGGAACAAACAAGGGAGCATTTTCAAATTGTGTTCTACGCGCCGACGAAAATGAGCAAAGCGAACAAGGTTGAGTGGTCTAACATCGAGGGTGCATTGCCTAAAGCTAAACGCCTTCACTTAGAAAAAGACAAGGCCGATAGTTTGTACCATTGCCCAATACAATTGTGCGAACGGGTTTCAAAGTCAACGTGGCTGCAGGAATCAACAAAAAGCACAAATGGTTCTTTTATTTCGACGAAAAGCCCACAGACTTGAGACTTGCCACGAATTCTTCAGAAATGCCAAAGAAATCGTCCACGTCAGGCACAGAAGGCGATATATCGCATACATCCACAAAACATGGTGTCAGATTAATGGCTTCGTTCTCACCTTCTGGCCAAATTGGCGTGGAATTTACAAACTGGCTGACTGGAAGTGGCAGCCGTTACAAGAAAAATCGTCCCGCCAAGCAGACTGTTAATAGATGCTTTAAGTTTCTCAAGTTTTGCTGCGAAGAAGAGCGGGTGGTAAATTTTGAAGTAGTGAATTTTAGTCTGTGTTCGCCAAGCATGTTGTTCAAATTTATTGACTTTCTGCAAGAGAGTGCAAACTTGGACATGGCGGGCGATTGGGCTACATAGACGCGATTTCCGAGTTAATCGACTTTCGAAAGGTCAATGGTGCATCGGATGCAGTTCTAAGAAAATTGTCTGTCACCGAGTTGTACCTGAAAAGAGTGCGCAAGACAGTGGCAAAGATGATGAGATTGCAGTAGACACAAGATCTGGATAACGAAACGTTAGAGGCCAAGAGTCACTGGGCAACAATGGAAGAGCTGTTAGAAGTCGTGACTTTTCGCTTGCCTCGCTCCGAACAAACTGTGAAAATGTGCAAGAGTAAGCCTGGTTAAGTGAATACTTCGGAACTGATATTCGCCACCAAATTTTTGGCCATGTATTTGTTCATCAAGGTGAAAGCTAGGATCGCGCCCCATGACGTATCAGTATCTTACGGTGGAAATAGCAAATGCGGCTAAGGAGAATACTTCGGAACTGACATTCGCCACCAAATTTTTGGCCATGTATTTGTTCATCAAGGTGAAAGCTAGGATCGCGCCCCATGACGTATCAGTATCTTACGGTGGAAATAGCAAATGCGGCTAAGGAGAACGGGGTTCATCGATAAGAAAACCTTTAAAACGGCGGGGAAGTACGGATTTGATCGTAATCTTGACAGACACAAGCATGCAAGTACTCCATGACTACATTAATTTCGTCAGGCCTTTGCTCAAATCTCAGTGCGAATTTGTTCTTGTGACTAAAAACGGAGGCCAACACAGCAAATTGGGCGAAGTGATGAGCAAGTTGGTTTTTGATGCTATTGGGAAATACGTTCACCCAGCACGTTATCGCCAAATCATCGAGACGCAAAGTGTTCGCATGCATACTAGCAGAGAGCACGAAATTTTGTCTGAAGATCAAAAACATAGCCTCGTGGTTGCCAAAGTTCACTATGAAAAGCAGAGATCGCGCGAAGCTGCTACTAAGGGGCACGAGTATCTGCAGAAACTACAGGGAACGAAGGGTTTAGAGCTAGAGGAGGAGATTCAATCCAGGCTTGGGACTAATAGTTCAGACTCGAACGCCAAGCCCAAATGCTTGAAGAAACGGGAGACCAAACAGTGGAGGAGCGCACTCTCCATGCAAATAATGCCAAACTCCCAGAAAAGCTATGTTAAGTGTGGCCATCACCGGGTGTTAAAATTCACGCCAGATGAAGACCAATTTTTGAAGCAAGGGCTCCAAAAGAGCAGCACCTTCACGGCACCTGATAACTTGAGTGTACCGTGTCGCTCGTGGTAGCTGCGGAGCTTGTCGCAGTTTATCTTCAGTAGACTTTTCATCACCTGCCGCTCTTCCTCGTCCCTTGGTTGCAGCATTCGTATGCCATGTCCTTCTCCATTTGGAGCAACCACGGATTTGCAAACGCTTCCCTGATCTTCTCCTGCTCCTCACGGTGTTGTTTTTCCTTACGTTGTTTTTGTCTCGCTTCAATGGCCTTCTCTTGATCTCGTTCCAAGGACGCCGGAAGCAGTTGATCGGGATCAGTGACAACTTGGCTCACTTCTGATTGGCCTACAACGCCCAGGTCCACCAGCATAGCTTTTTGACTCTTCTCTGTGTTTGCAAGCAACATCTTAAGGTGCCGTTGCCTTAAACTTCCTTCACTGGCTTTTGCGTGTTCCGAGCGTAGCATCTCTATGCCATATGCATCACTGTCCTCGGTATCGCCTGCATCGCTTTCCAAAGAGGACTGAGTTGCCCCAGCACTCGTTTGGCTGCACTGGGCCTGGCTGGAGTTCTCGACTTTCTCGTCAATTAAAAAAAAAAGATGTTTTTGAGGTCATCTTCTGGTAAACCTCGTTCGTGGACTTCTGGCAAACCTCGTTCGTGGAACAATGCTGCGTTAAAAATCGATGTTAAAAATCGGCTCGTGTAACATCACCTTTACTCAGGCACTCTCAAGTTCCCATGGGATCAATTAATTGACACGAAGATGTCACTGCCACTGTCACTGTCATCGTCACTCTCATTGTCATTCTCACCGTTACTATTCGTCACACCCATTACCCTTTACCCATTACACCCCCTACTTCCACAACCAAACTGCCATGCTACGTTTACCGTGGCGATCCTAGTTCATTCCAACCTCATTGGCAGTTCCTATTTCTTCCTGTGAACGAGGTTGGGTTCGCGGTGGCGCTGGACTATAAACGGATTGTAGTAACTAAGTTCATCAACTCACCCACTATTGTCGACAATGTACAAGTCCATACTGGAATCATTATTTAAACGGACCTTCGAAAAATGAAAAACAGACAAATTAGAATTCTTGCCTACTAACAATTCTTTCTTGTTTTAACCGCCGACAGTTTTTGATAGTTGGATAGCAAGAAAGACGACAGCTGCATTTTGGTACTCCTTTATTTGATGCTAGTCTAACATAACTTCCTTGTAGGTGTACATTTCAAAAAGCCCTCTCTAAGATTGATATTATTTAATTAACTAGCCCTGCCTGCATGTTGTGGCTGCACCTATACGTTTACATAGGATGATGTTCTTACGTTATCAGCAATTATCTTCAAGAAAGCACTTTCAGTCATCTCCAGTCCTATTACTGCTAAGACTTCTTCAGCTCGTTTATCGCAGCTACAAAAGACAAATACGTGCAAGTGAAGTGCCGTCCTTGTTCAGACGCTCCACTGGCTGGACATGAATTGCCATCAAGTTCATACCATTTTTTAACCCTAATTAAATTAAATCAGTATCGTCATCGTATGACTGAGTTACGTTGCTGTCGCCACCCCTCTGCCCCAGCGTTGAGAGAGAAGAACTTGGCCTGAAAATTTATATTTATTTTACTAACTCTTACTTAAGTCGAATAAACGGCCAATATCTGGGTGTTTCCTCTGCGACGAAAGCATGTCCTAGAGTCATTGTTGAACTCACCTGATCTTGCAAACAGCTTTGCTCAAACTGACCACTGTTGTGTTTGGTTGATAAGCGGAGGTAGTCAGTGATACTACCAGTTTGTCAGGCGATGATACCGCTTGCATAAACCTGCAAAGTCATGTTAGCGTATGTCCGACAAACGTTTGCAATGGTTGACTGAAACTGGTAAGACCTGGATATACGAGGCCAAATATATGACCTGCCACTTGCATACCGGGGTCCACGAGCCGCAAATGACTGACAACGGGCTGATAATTCGTTATCGGCCCCACAGCTGATTGGCTATTACTTCATTATTAAACTCACATACTTGATATCAAAATGACTTTTGTCCGGCATATTGTTTATTTGCGATGTGGCAGTTCGTTAACGTCCCTTGCAAATGACGCTGCGCGGGTGCAAATAAACATTGGGGACTTTAAGATCTACAATGGGCGACGTCCATGAAAACACCATTTAAAATTGGGGGGGGGGGGGGAA
>BLFK01000650.1:866963-880742 GCA_014634185.1 Astreopora myriophthalma | reverse complement strand
GTTCTCCCACAGGGATGTTTGGGTAGTGTCATCCAAAATTCGAATTTTTAGAACTGATTTGAGATTCTCGATATTTTCCGACATTGGCTCTTAAGCAACAAGAACGGCAATTCAAAATAGGAATTCGCTTCATTGTAATCACTTCGCGATTATTTCAACTCATTTAAAACGCCAAATGTATTCTCTGCTATCCAACAATGAAACTGGTATAAACGGCGTTTAAGTTTGGAGAGAGATCGAAAAATTCAACGCCTTGTGCTGACGTTCTCCCAAAGCCGTTGATTTTGGTCATTTGACGTTGTTGTTTTGGAGAGGACGGCAAGGAAATGTACCAAAATGTAAAACGCACGTGCCAGGCGTGCAGAGCGGTTGTTTTTACTAATTAAACCTATTGTTTTGTGACGTTCCCGTCTCCGTTGCCGTCCTCGTTGCTAAAGCTCCCTATTATAAACTTTAAACGGCCTGTAACCGTGGGTGTATTAACCTCGGCAACCCAGCTGATCACACCGAAAGTGCTTCACTTCCGACCGACGCAGCACTGCAGTTGCTTGCGTTATCGTTTGGCTCGTTATTATGTCAAGCTCCTTACTCACCAACGTTGGTCTTTATGAGAATACGTCTTTTGAAATCGGATTCCAGGATATATTCTTAGAACCCCTTTTTGTGTCCCAACGAACCTGGTTCAGAAAGAAAAAGTACGTTTACTTATAAGACGAACGATTATTGAATTTCATGAGGCTCCATAGTGAGAAAAGAGAATTTTATGAGTAATCTAGCGCTTAGAGAAGCAGCGTGGCAGAGTGGTTAGGGCGCCCGGACTTGAAATCCGGAAACCCCCTTCTGACCATCAGCTAGAGTTGTTCTATCTCTTTGGCTGCGCTTGCATTCAACCAGCTGGTCTACCTTCCGCGGTTGGGTTTCTAATTCTGTTATGTCAAAGGCGAGTGGTCAATCAAGTATATACTTTTTATTTTTGTTCATTTTTTTAAAGTTACAATCATGGTCTCCATGAGGTTTTCTGCTGGCCTTATATAGGGGATGACAATAACGAAAATGTTTATAGGTAACCATGTATACGTCTGTTGGACTTGTCATTTTCACAAGATTGAAAGGTCTGTATGAAGAAATTCGCTTAAAGACCCCTGACAACCTAATGTAGATTATAAAAGGAATGATCAATTTTTTAAGAGGAGCTGAAGCCAGGATAGAGGTATTATAGAACAGTTGAATCTGTTTCTTTTCTTTTTTTTTTGTAACAGCCGTCAACCTACAGACCCTTTTACCTCCACTGAACTAAATCTTGATGAAGGAATTCTGCTCTCTGCCAAAGTTTCTCCATCTCTGATGTCAATCTCACTTCTGCACGAATAGCTTCACTCAGACCTGCTAACAGTGGTAATACATAGTTATTCGGTATTGTTTTCAAGACGGTATTCATCGGTATCAAGAGCTCTAGTCAATATTTATTTCGGCAACGTTCGCCTCAGTGCAATTATCAAATCACATTTAGTATGACAAAATAGGGTGGAAAAACATTTTCTGCTATAGGTCGTTTTAATTTTTTGCACATGTAACGAGAGGGCCATGTCAATGATAGAGTTATTAGTAGTTGTTGTGTTAAAATGCTAGAAAGTGCAGTCCCGTTCCCAGAGCCCACGTATCTTTTGGTCAGCGCCAAGACACGGAGCTCTGGAATAATCCATTTCCAGTATTTCCAGAACTAAGTTGACTGGCTACTCGACTTATCAAATTGCTCATGCCTAATTACCTGAAATAAAATTACTTGTAAACAAAAACAGAACAGCTGAGCACGAATTTTAAACGAATATGGCACGGAAAACTCTAACTAAACCTGCAAACAAAAAGACTTGTTGCCTCTGTTGTAAATCCTTGAGTTCTAACGCCCAATTTCAATTTTTCCACGCGCCTACGTGAGCACATGTTCAGTGAAAAGATAAAAGAAGCCATTCATATTCAATGGGAAAAATCTACTGTAAATCATCAACTTTATCATGTTAATTTAAAACTTTCTTTGTAATATTTTAGATTGTCATGTTCCCTTTTGTTCTTATAGTTAATTAGCATTTTGTTCACACTATATATTCAACTCTTTACATTGTAATTTAAACTGAAGATGACAGAAGTTTCTGTTGAAAAATGTTTTTTAAAAGTGTTGTGTTGTTTCTTAAAATATTCCTTCTCTCGAAGAACCATACAGGAATGGAACAAGCTACCAAAGAAACGGTTAAATCTTTCAAGAATGAAATTTCCACGATTTATTAGTTCACTTTGTATATATATTATTTATTATTATTATCGTTTTATTATTCAATGCAGTCCTTATATTCAGCATTCAATTTAGGACTTAAACAGGAAATAAATAAAGAAAGAAATAGTGCCGACTGCTCGTAGACACCATTCACTTTTCTCAATCAATAGTGAAAGTAAAAAAAATGTCTAGTGCGTGAGTGCGTGTTGGTCATTCTACCAATAACTATTGGTTAGTGCAGAAACTGTTTAACTGAAGCACAATGAAAATAATAACCTTTGTAGTTTTTCTCAAGTGGGAACCTTTGAACATTATTAAAGAACTTCTGAATGCCTTGTAGATCTCTAAGCGTCTCCGTAGAGTATATGTATCCATTGGGATCCTGAAATGCATCTGGGGTAATCTGAAATTCGAACATTAGCTGGTGTTCCTTTTAAAATCAAAGAGAGCCTTACCACATCATTATCATGAAGACCATCTTTTTTATCAATACCTTTGTGAGGGTTGTCAGAGGCCCTTGTGAGATAACAAAGGGGTGAAGTAGTTTTCTGCGCCCCCAATGATGACAATCCACACTAAACTCTTAACCCTAACTCTAACCGCTGGTCACCGAATCTACCTCACCCGATTTTATTTGAGGCTAACCCAATGAACCAATTGTTAGTTAAAATGGAAGGTGGTCACATGGGTGACTGCTTATTGAAGAAAAATTGACGACACGATTTGACCAGTAAAGAAAATAAGAAACGGGGCCGAAAAATTCATAAACTCTCTTTTATTTGATTTTAGTTAATAAAAGCTTCTTTTTTTCTCTTGTAGCTCTTAGCCTACTACCTTCACAGTTGATGATGCTGGTGTAATTAGACTGTTTTTCCACCTGCAGATGTCCCTGGGTTTCCATACCATTGCATTCCACGATAAATCCAACCGATGGTAGAATGACTGAGCAGAAGGTGAAGATGGTAAGAACTAAAACATAAATTTCAGTTAAGACCGAAACATCGATGTTGAAGCGCTTCATTATTTTCTTGAATCGTTGTTGGAAAAGATTATTTCCGAAAAGAAAGAAGTGGTTTTATGCTGAGAGTCACATGCTTACGAGTAATTTCTCAGCTTCCAGTTGGGGCACTCTAGCCATTCGGGGTTTTATTTTACAGAGTCTTTCACGAGGCATACAAGCGAGCCACAAGGTCGCCACGAGGCCGCCACAAGGTTAGCTTGCTGCTCCAAAGAAGTCAAGATCACTTTACCCTCCAACCGTCCCTTCTTTTAATTGCTTGCGTGTGGCGGGCTTAGGAATTCCCAGCTTACATCGCTAAGTTTTATAAAAAGGCCTCTCCCATGACGACTTGACCAAAATTAAATCCACACAGATGGTTAAATTACTTGTGTCCCAACAAACAGGGATCGCCCAAAACAACACCTTGACAACAGCCTTTTCTTTTTATGTTTTCCTTTTTCTTTCAGATAAGGTGCATTAAGAATAAAATAAGAAAATGGGAGTAATTAATCTAATTTATAGGACTGTGGCCGATTCTAAGATAATTTAGAGCGGTTTTCAATTCCTATTGAGTGTCGTAAAACCAATACCAAAGCACTTACTTCGACCAATCAGAGCTGGGAAAGACCCTGTAGCTCTACAGACAGGATCACTGATTGGAGAACGAAACAGTAGCTGCTACAACACAAACAATGCCCTTAGCCTGATAACAAAAGAAGCTACAGGTCATAGCGACCAATGAAAATACAGGTCTGAAGGAGCTACAGGATTATTCACAGCAGGTGCAAACAGCGCAATCAGCCAATCAAAATTCGAAGCAATTCCATGTAGCCTTCTCAAAGCGCGGGAAAAGTCGAGCGTACAAGTCGCGATTGGTGTTGGTTTTCCTTCGCATTGGTTGATAAACTGGCACGATATTTTTAAGTCAATCACAAAGCGTAGCAATCGCAATCACGTAGTTACGTTCGACGGTCAAGAGGTACATATCTCTAGCACATTTTTAAATGCTGTAGCCTTGTCTTTGGGAAGCACTGTTAGAGTGGTCTGAGTGTATTGTGCTCTTGAGATCAGTTAAGACTGCTCTGTGCCATTCGGTCGAACAAATAAGGCTGCTAGCGTTTATTATTTCTGCAATCGACCAGTGAATCGCATTCACACGGACAGGTTATCAGTGATTCTTATAGCTTCATGCCCGGGCCTGCCGATAATGTGAACCTTTTTTGGGGCCCAAGCAAAAAGCGCAGAGCTCAATATTCGATCACTCCTTCGCACGGGCACCGGTCTATAAAACAGCACTTTGTTGCTTCAAGTCACTTAACAGCCATGTTTCTCTGAGACCAAACAAACAAGATGATGTTTGCTAAGTAAAAGAGCGAGCATAATGGGCCAGCGGGATTAGGAACAGAGAGCCTTGGAAGTGGTCGCCAGTCTAAAAAGGGCCGGGTTAATTAATTACATGTTTTACCTTCGACTAGGGTTGTGTGCTAACTTGCCTAAAAAAATCAGTTTTAATGTTTAGTCTAAGATTATGATGTAAATTCCTTGGTCTCTAAAAATTGCTTACGGCCTTGTCTAGCAAATACAGTGTGTACGCAGCTATCAATATTAAAAACTCACTGATTTCAAGTCTGTTCTGAGGGACTGATCGTTAGCCACTACACAAACAATGTAATAAGCGCTGTCTCCAACTGGTGTCCACATGTAGGTTGCATTAGTCTTAAGCATGTGCGTCCCATCAGCTGGATGACTGCCTAGTGGCCGTGGAAAGCCTGCCTGCAACGGACACCAAGAGTTTTGTTGACCAAACGTTCTTGTTCTGGATATGAAAAACTAGTGATACGGACTGATACCTTTACGGCATGCAGTTTCTCAAAATCAACGAGTGGATTGTCACAAGCTGATCTGCAATGCAAAAGCTCCTTTAAAACTGGAATGCAAAGCCTTTAGCGAGGTCATCAAAGAACATAGACCCCTGCCTCTCACTAGCTCGTTTCGTGGGTGCAAGTTGGGTCAACGTCAGAAAATTTTGCCCCTACCATTAAAAGAGAAATCTTGAGGAAGGTAATATTAATATATATATGACGAGGAAGGTAATATAATATATATATATGATGTTGCGATTTAACTTTTGCCAAAGAAAATGCGCATGCTGAGGTTAATTGCATTTTAAAAGGTAATGGTCTGAACGTTTTTGCTATTTGACCTCAAAGATCCGTTTGCCTGATCCACCGGATGTGATGTCTAATATGACGTCAGAAGGTATTGCGGGCTCAAACAGCGCCAACGGCAAAAAAGAGCGGCTGCTTGTGACGTCAGTGGGACCAGGGAGAGATGGATGCAGAATAGCACGTCCTGAAATACACATGAAAGCTTTGTCTGACGACAATGTTGCAGCTTGTTTGGCTGAGAATATGCCTTAATATATATGTGCCAGTTACCTACCAGTCAGGGAGGGAATATGTAACAAATGGACCCCATTTAATGAATTAAGTCTAAACACTACTTTGCACTAATGCTACCTAGACTCGGACCCGCGTGGCCGCCTGAATGAACATTGTAGCAAAGGCAGCAATGACAGAGTAGTTCAAACAAGAAAACAGAAGAAAGCGAAATATACCGAAGTGCTGGAAAACGTTATCATATACTCCCACAGGAAGAAATCAATCGAGTTTAACATGTGAGCTTAAGCACAAGCGTTTTTGAACGACAACCGGATTGCAACGTGATGGAGGGTTTCCCTTTCTACGAGGCTACCTTGACGCTACCACAGTTCTAATGCTCAGCGTCTTTACTCTCACAGATATAATTTCATTTTGTTGGAAAATTTGGGCGAAACCACTGTCTAAGAATCGAAAAGTCCACTTTCGGTTGACGTCCGTGGCACAAAAACGCTTCAAATAATCCACTAAGAGAAACGGGCGCTTATGCAGGCATTAATGTATGGTCGACGTGATGCCGAATGTTAATTATTGCGCCCAAAAGTTGGGTTCTATGGACAGATATGAGAACGCGATTCTGAGAAAGCCTACAGAACGTATGTATGGTATACTTTCCCTGTATGCTATTATCCTTCCCTACGTATTGCTGCAAATACATTCTTTTACCTTCTTTGTCCACAAGTATGGCATACGCGGGTAAATCAGAAGAGAGCTGAAGGGCCTCCTTGAAAAGGCGCTCAAGCGGCAAGTCCATGGCTACCACGCCGGTAAAAGATCCATTTCGTGTCAGAGCTAAGGACATAGTTACCATAACGCCAAGCCTCGAATCCGTGTAAGGCAGTGAAAGCCTGGGTTTTTGTCCTAATGACGAACTGATTGATGTATAGTAACTTCCCATGATACGTTTTAATACACCCCCATTCTGATCCCTTATTTCTTTGAAGACGCCATTATTGCTATACGCAATTTTTTGTAGTCTTTGGAGACTCGTCACCGACAGTCCTGCACCAAGAGCGTACGTGTTAATTTGGACAGAAAAGTTCTGCAAATGATTAAGTTTACGTCAGGTTAGCTAAGCCTTAGCTGTGACTGACTGAAGAAAATAAAAATATGACGTCTTACCATCGTGGCTTGGCCATCTCGTATCGCTCGGTAAATTCCGGCCTCAGAATCAGTTGGATCACCATCCGTGAGAAACAATATGATGTTCCTCCTCTTAGAGCTCTGCCGAAAAGGAAAATTATTTATTTCCTTTTTTAAGCTAGCGAATATATAATTTATATGATGGTTTCTTTTTATGAGTAGAGACTGACAAGTAAGTGATAAACTAATACAATGATTCCAGTGGGGTGACTGTGGAGATTGATTGTTGTATCGGAGTCATTTTCACGCATTTTAGGGGTGTTTACAAGTGAAAACTGCTCCGGAGCGAAATTTATACCGGTATGACTTGCTGATTTCTGATCGAGTTTACATCAGATCGTTTCTTTCTTCACCCCATGTCCACTGCGGTTGAAAAAATAAAGCCAGTTGGCGGAACAAAAGCATGGGTTACCCATTCCAGTCAACGAGGAGTCTGATCTCGTACCGTATTGAGAGCTCGTTCCTCGTTTATATCATGCCGATGCGAGGCCAGTATATGACTCGTTCCGGTATGACATTTTCTAATGGTATCATGCCAACGAATACGGAGCCACGAGAGGAAACTGGGGTGAACTCACTCCGGTACAAAAGTCGCCCTGGTATCATGCAAACACCCCCACCCCCACTCCCACCACCCCCCACCCCCACCCCCACTAGAACTTGAGCTCGGAACATATATAAATTTATCTTCGTTTGAATCGTCAGTGAAATGACCTTTTACGGATATTTTTGCCTTTAGGGTCAACAAAAATCTCTAATTACGCCGAAGGGGCCGAACCCACGCTTTGCAAAAATCTCTTCACAAACCCTAACTTCGAAGCGATATAACACTTCAGAGTTAATAGCTATCACAGATCGGTAAAAGTACAGTCTATTCCTTCACAATCCAGCTTTATCATGTTAAGATTTTAGCGAAATGGAAGAAAACCAGAATTAATAAGAATTTTTTTTCGCCTCGCGTCATTGCTTGACTCAACGAAGTAGCCACGGTCGCTCATAGCTACCGAAAAACACGACCAACACAAGCCGACGTTTTGGTAAAAAAAATCCCAGAATTATTGCCTGAGAGCTAAACATGTTTTCCGAGCTTTCCTTACGTGATTTAGACGAAAAAATGACCTCGGCGGGCTAGGAAAGAGAACGAAAGAAAAAACAGAACAGACAGCATAACACCGCGATATTATTCAACACACGGAAACGAAAATAAAGCTTGCTTCTAGATAATTTCACCCTTAAAAGCCAGCAAATGGTCCCAAATTACTCTCTGTATCCTCACAAATGTCCTGACTTCCATCTCTGAAAGAGTTTGCCTCAATTTTGAGCAAATAAACGTTCCTTTGCGACCTGCCGCCATTTTCTTCCTTGAATATTTAATTACCTAACTTGACAAAACCCTCCTGAAGGGGGGATATGACGAATGGCCTATGATTGCCTAATTATCAGATCAGTTAGTGAGAATCGAAAGTAACGCCAATTTTCTGTCACGCTTTCTATGAAGTGGTCTTTAAAATATTTCCTTTGCAGACAAGGCACGCATTGCTATCTTTTCTGCCCATTCCCGACATCTTAAACAAAAGCTCTTCAAGTGCATTCAGGCCCGCACTTTCTAACCTGTGGTTACTTCTAGTTATTATTATTGTTTGTAAAACGCCTTACCCCTTGCCGACGTGTTACATTGTGAAACATCTTAAATGCTTGGCGGAAAGCTGAAGCATAAAACGTTGATCCTGCGACAAAAATACCTCGTTAGCTTTTTTCTTAAATTTAATTTTATTATTAGTATTAGTAATAGTATTAGTATTAGTGTTGTTATTATTGTAACTGCCAGAAGGCTAAACAGTCCAGAGGGCTCAAAGCGTAACCTTTAATGACTGAATGTGGAATGTAGGTTGAAAACTGAAAAGACAAGTAAGCGAAATAAAAGGTTACAAAGCTAAACACGATACAAACTTATAAGGTTATATAAAATGCGACAAACGACGAAGAAATTAGTACTTACACTGTTACGTCTGCAAAATTGCGTGTACATATTCTGCTAATAGCGGAAGAAAACTGACTGATCTAAAGACTGATAACTGCGCGTAGTGCGACTGCTATACAAAAGTAGAGAAGAACTAAACAACTTGGAACTAGGGGTTATATACACTAATAAATTATGCGAAAAGAAAACTAAAGCGAACTAAGCATACTTATGGAACGAAACGTACAAAAGACACTAATGAGCAGGTGAAACATAACAATGAAAGACTACCAACAAGAAAACAAAGAAGAAGAAATGTAACACATAGATCGTACAGTAATAATAATAATAATAATAATAATAATAATAATAATTATTATTATTATTAGTAGTAGTATTATTAATATTATTATTATTAATATTATTATTATTATTAATATTATTATTATTAATATTATTGATATTATTATTACTATTATTATCATTATTATTATTATACTTCGATACTTCAATTTGTACTTCAATTTGTCTACATTTTGCCTTCTAGGGCCAGAACCAAACCATGGTTCTAAGGCACTAGGGGAGTGTTTGTTTGATTTACTTGATTGAGAGAGCCTCTCAGAATGTATGCATTCTCAGAATGTGTGCTGTTCCCAAAAGTGGCGTTTTTTGGATTTCCTGAAGGTTGTTGTTGCATGGGATTTCGAGGAACTGTTTTTCAGTGCCTTTCTTAATAACTCCAAGGGTACCTACAACAACGGAAATTACAACTGTCCTCATCTGCCACATGTGGGCTATTTCTATTTCCAGGTCTTCGTATTTGGACAGTTTCTCTGATACTTTGATAGAGGTGTTTTTATCAAATGGTATGGCCACGTCAACAACGGTACATTTGTTTTCGCGCTTATTCTTGTTATTGTTATTATTATTATTATTATTAATTTTATAGTTACAACTGTTACTTGGATAACATGTAATAGAAAAGATGCATTGAACGAGAAACAAACATCTTTTCAGATCAATAGAACTTCCAATTGCTTTTTACGAAAGTATAAGCTTTTACATTTACGGCATCTGGAGTTCAGCTCCGAAGCCAATCACTGGTACATTTTACAGATATTTCAACAGAGAAAAACAACGACGACAGCAATGCCAACATGAGGGTCTGAATGGGGTTAACCGACTAGCGACAAACAGTGATAAATATAACTGACTACCGACAAAACGGGAAAAAAATTACCGATTACTGACAGGAAAATATTAACCGACAACCGACATGGTCTGACATTGCGGGATGTTTGTAATCGGAAATAATGCGTAATGTCTTTACGATCACACGAACCTCGTGTCCTTTTTATTTTTTCCCATGATTCCTTACGGCCCCGCCCCCGGGGTGGGGGGGGGGGTAATACCGTGTTCCTTAACTTTATAGGCCCTTCACCTGTTCTGACTATTGTGCCTGTACGGTTCCCCGGGTCGGCATTAGATTCCATCCGCCGAGACCACCTTGCCAGAGAGAGGCTGGAATTCATCTTTTAACTAACTTGTAATTCGTGACAAGAGATCTCGGAGACAGATCCTGTGATGAATGCACCATCCACCGAGACCACCGTCCATCCACCGAAACCATATGGTATATTACCCTAATTTTACAATGATAGACGGCTAATGGGTCCTCCTGACTTCATACACATCCTAAAAATGGATCCAGACCGATGTGAAGAAGTGCCATGATTTACATTATTTGTTGTATTTACGCTTCTATGGATTACTGTCTGTGAATTTTGCTTTATTAGTTGGTGAGTAGTAAAGCCCTGCACTGCACTTATGCGCTTACGGTGTTGACTGTGTTAGTCACGGTTATTTATTATTGTAATGATTTATTTATTTTTCGAAAGGTTTGGTGGTTTTCGCCATTGGCATCCGCCAGAAGCACGGTACAGGCTGAGCTAAAGAAGACAAAAATTAAGATCATGTTTTCAGCGTTACGCCGGGATAGGCGGTTTTGGTGGATGGACATCCACCATCCACCAAGCCCACCTTGAAAGGACGTTTAAGTCGACAAGCCTACACGGACTCGACATGTGGTTTCTGCAATGCCTCGCATTAAGACGTCCAAGTTATATTTTTTTATCAGTTTCACAGAAGAAAACAAAGATAAGAAAAGGCACACTTCTAGTGTCGATGGACGTCTCCAGCTTATACACAAATATACCACAGAAGCAAGGAACGAATTTAGTATGGAAAGCACACGATACGTTCCACAACTCTAACGCTCCGATCCCAACACGCTACCTTAGGAAAATGCTTGGTTTTTAATCGTAAGAGAGAACTCGTTTGAGTTCAATGGGAAAAATTACCTCCAAGTACATGGAACCGCCAAGGGTAGAAAAATGACAGTATCATCTTCATGGTGGAAATCGAAACAGCCCTAATTCAACAAAAGTGATCATCATGCAAAGCCAAAAGCATGGAGGTGTCATATTGATGACATTTTCTCCCTCTAGGACAGTGATAAGAAAACTGTGAATCGCTTCATAGAACAAGCAAACAATTGCCACCCGACTATAAAATTTACGGCAGAAATATCAGAGAGCGAAATCGTCTTCCGCGACACAGTTGTGTTCAAACAGGAACGATTCAAAACAACTTCTATCCTTGTCATAAAAACCTACTACAAGCAGACGAAAACCTTTCAACATACCCACTTCACCTCGTGCCATCGGCCCCCAGGCGTAAAAACGACTTCATTAAAGGTGAAGCAATGAGATTGCTTGGAGCAAACTCTTCAAGAACGACATTTGAAGTGTGCCTTCTAAAATTCAAACAAGGCCTGCGAGCAAGGGGTTATCCAAAATCAGTGAAAGAAAGGTCTCTGTTAGGGGTAGACTTTGCCTCCAGACCGTCGGCCCTGACACAAAAGAGAAAAAAAACCACAAGGGGATATTGCCCTTGGTCACCACGTATCACCCAGCAGTCATAAATCTTAAACAAACGCTGATGAAACACTAGAGCGTGATAAAGAACCAACCACGGTCAAAAACGATTTTTAAAGAACCTCCTGTTGGTCCCTATTATATCATACAAAAGAGGGAAATCTCTCAATCTTTCGTAAAGGCAAAAATACAACGTGGACGTCTTAATGCGAGACAATTACAGAAGGCACATGTGGAGTCCGTGTCTTAACTGTCCCTTCAATATGAATCACGGGATCTGTCGTTCGGTGAGTCTGGGGGGGGGGGGTATAGGCCCGTTCATTTCCGAGAATCTCCTGTCAGGAGTTATAATTTATTTAGAAATGGATCTCAGCCTCTCGCGCGCAAGGTGGTCTCGGCGGATGGAATCGAATGCCGACCGTTGTTTGTACGTTGTTTTTCCAGGCGGCCGAGTCATGAGCGGAAGGACGTCTACAAAACAAGGTCCCGGGTCCATGGACCACCCATGTGGACTGGGTCTAAAACACAGGTCACAGGTCAGGTCTCAGGTTATCGTTTTTAACAATACTGAAACAACCCTTGACCTTCACTAATACTAACCTTAGGCCTAAACATTCTCTTAGTGTAGCATTTAGGCTTAAGGTTAGCATTAGGTTAGGGTTAGGGTGGTCCATGGACCGGGTCCACATGGGTGGTCGGTGGCCCATGGACCGGGTCCACATGGGTGGCCATGGACCCGGGTCCATGTTTTATAGACGTCCTGAGCGGAATGATCAGTTATAAAAGTGATCGTAAGTTTCTTTCGAAAAGGTGAAGAAGTCGCAATCGAGCGCCACCGTAACCGCGTTCCAGTGGACATTTCAAAACATAAAGGAGTCTGAGTGAAAAAACACCCAATAGAATTTTTAGGACTGAAGGAACATGCCCTTCAGTACGGAATTGGCGGGTTCTCATTGAAGCTATTTCGCCTGGCAAAATCCTCTGGGGTAAATGCGAGAACTTTGCTATAGCCACAGATGGACAGTGGCAACTTGAACTTCCTTCCCGGTTGTTCAAAAGCGGGTTAAACTAACCTTTTACCCAGAGGTTAAATTTCGTAGTCGTGGGTTTGTTAATCCAAGGTTGATATAACATTGTTCAAATCACAGTTAGCGGCCCGGTAAATAAGCTCGGGCTACAAAGGTGAAATAAATGATCACATTACGTAAACAAACTACACTTATAATGAAGTCCAACTGCAATCAAATGATGAATTATTTCAAGTTGTACACTTTGTATACAGTTTAAACTGTGCTGTGAAAACAGGTTTTTTCCCTTCACAAATGGGTAAATGGACGGACGGGGAAAAACTCTCTGGAAAAGAAAGGCCTTTTACCTGGGGAACACTCGCTGGCTACGGGAAGGTCGGGATCTATTACGGCTGCGAATATCTTCGAGACAGGAATCTCACACAGAACTTAGCTCCAACATAGAGTTTAATTCCAAGATCAAACCACCGAAACAACAATAATACACTTCTATTTATGCGAAAACCACAAGTCTAGGTGATGAAGTAATGTCATTAAGAAGTCATAACTGAATAATAATAATAATAATAATAATAATAATAATAATTTATTCACTTATAGTGCGCAAATTAACAAAAATTTGATCAAATGCGCATTACAGTTATGAAAGGTTAAAAAGTTAAAAATACATATATAACAATTTGAGAAAAAAGAATAAAATCTTAAAAGCTAATTAAATTATGAGACTCCTATAAATATGCCTTTGAAAAAAGATGCGCTTTTGGATGGCGCTTGAACTCCTCTAGGTCACTCTTGCATCGCAGCTCTCCAGGAAGTGAATTCCATAAGCATGGGGCCACGACTTGAAATGCCCTGTCACCAATAGTCTTTTTGGTGATGCGACTCGGCATGCGAAGCAAGAGCTCACTAGAGAATCTTAGACTGTAACGTTGGCTCTCTTTGACTGTGATTAGCTCACATAGGTAGCTGGGAGCAAATCCGTGTATGGCCTTAAAAGTTAAAAGA
>BLFK01000650.1:851816-864235 GCA_014634185.1 Astreopora myriophthalma | reverse complement strand
CCCCCCCCCCCCCCATTCAGACACTCGAACATAAACGTCACTTCGAAGCAGAATTTGCGGTCATTTGCAATTTGGGCGAAATACTTGACAATTATTCCATCTCTTGGGCATGCAATTGTATAATATGCGTAAGTATCCCATATAACCGTCCAACTTAGTAAAATTCACTTTTGTCCACAAATTCACTTTTGTCCACCAAACCTGCAATTTGGTGAGTTTACGTTGCTCTTTTGGGGAGAATGGCAAGGCAATGTGCTAAGATAAAAAACGCAAGTACAACAAGGTGGCTCGTCCACGTTGTCGTTGCCCGTCGCTGCAGGTTAAAGCCCCGAATAGCTCTTAAGTGATGCGATATAGGGTTTGTTTAGGTACGCTAATATGACTCCATGACCTCAGATGAAAACGATGTATAAAATAAAATGTAAAAAATCTGCGTAAACACCAGTCAAAGTTCAACATACCGAATGCATCAATCTCCCGCACCCAATCTTTTAATATATCCAAATTGGCAGGAATTCCTGCTGCCACTGTAGACCCGAAACAACCTGAAGGAGTATGAATGCTGCTGGAGAATGCTACAATACCAACCTGAGAATTAAAAAGAGAACAGAGTAGATAAGAATTGTCCATGGTTGTTCGTCAACTAAGTAAGGAGGCTTCAATGCGGGACAAGTTTCCTTTAAGCAATTCACAAACGAATTAACGCTGGCGTACTTCTCCTTCTATTCCCCATGACAATATTGGGCCTCTAACTTCTTGATTGGCGAAACAATCCAACCAAGACGAAATCCTTGACATTTATTCCAGGGGATCGCTTTTCGTACTCCACGGTCAAACAGTTTAAAGACTAAAATCTTGCTTTCAAGATAACATTACTGCACGCTTTCTTGAATACATTTTTAACAGTTTTAAAAAGATGCCGCAGGAGGGACTGATTTTACAGCAAACTTGACGACGGGAAAGTATTCTATCGGTTAATTTGAAAGTGATATGTGCAATGGAACAAAAGTGCAGGATTGGATTTGCGCAAAGGGGCAACAGCCCAACTCATTTTATGGCTCCCTCAAAGCATTTCCATCAGACAAATTCGGCCTGAGTGAATAGAGAATTCAACATTCGGCCTGTACAGAAGTAAATTAAGTATGATAGTAAAGTCTTCGAGTGTTGACAGAGGTATTTTCACATTCTCACCACTAGAGCAGACCCATGTTATGATGTCCTTTGGAACTGGTCCCCAATCACCAACGGCTCACCGAAGTGATTTGTCCTCTAAACATTTAAAGAGGGGAGTGTCGACCTGCTAGTCAATCTAGTCAGTCGGTTAGATTTGTGCCTCCGTGAATTACAGTTTACCTCTGTTTCTTATCAGGTTTGTCTTGTTCAGTTGGGTACTTTATTGTTTTGTATCGTTGGAATAGAGCCGTCTCCTACTGCTTGGGCCCAAGTACTTTTGCGATGCAACAACAGACAAACAACGCGCGATAGAGCCTGGATGTCGTAATGATAATAGGCAGCTTTAACGACGAGGACGGCAACGGCAGACAAGACTGACGTCGTGGAATTCGCGTCATTGTAATCACTTCGCGATTACAGTATTTCAACTCTTTTAACATGTAAATGCATGTCTGTTATCCAAGAATGAAGCCAAAGTTCAAGTTTGGAGAAGTTTAGAGAATGAAAGGTTCATATCGCCGTGAACTGACTTTTCTCGAAGCCACTGATTTTGGTCATTTTTCGTTGCTGTTTTTGCAGATAAATATACCAAAATGCAAGACGCACATTCAGAGCATCCAGAGCGATTGTGTTTGCTCATTAATTAAGACCTGCAACCGTCCTCTTTTGTAAAGCTCCTTAATATTCATTTCATTAAATGAAACCGCAGAGGCAGGAAGAAGCAAACAAGTACACTATATGAACATAACCTAGATTGATTGTACATTCAAAAAATTGAGTTACTGTACACTTACATTGTCTTGTGGTGAGAGTGTATCCAGTACTGTTATGGCCGCATCTTTAGCTAATTCCATTCTTAATCGTCCTCTCATAGAACCACTTCGATCGATGATGATCACAAGATTTTTCTTGACAGGCGAGGCTGTTTCCACGTACCAGGATCTGTGTAACAGACTTATTCTAAATCGAACTTGTCTGCTAATCTATTGTTGGAACGCTCGTTATGGTGCAGTGTGGAAGTTGGTGAACACTGCTGTCTCGAAACTTGAGAAACTAGTGCTTACCGCGCGATACACCTCCTAGTACCAGTTACAACTAGCTTTTGTTTCTTTATTATTAATTATTATTATTATTATTATTATTATTATTATTATTATCATCATCATTATCATCATCATCATCATCATTATTATTATTATTATTATTATTTTAAATCACGTAATTGCATGTATAGAGTTCTTGCTCTTGTAACCAGCAGCCATGTCCGTTTACTGAACTTGAAGGAAATAATTTTGTCCTCCGACATTACTCCTTCAACATAGCGGTTGGGACGTCGGCGATAGAAAACACTATATATATAGTCAAATTCAATGGTGTACGAGGAAGATGGTGTTTTTTTTATGTGTTTTTTAATCCACGTTTTAAAATAGAACACGTTATCGTGCAAAGCGTCTCGCCCGTCATTTTGGCGGTGTCCAACTCGAAGGACACCACACACCTCTGAACCTATTTCTTCATTGGTTGTACTTTTTCTTTTTTTACTTTGTGTTTTCTTTTATATTATAATGTGTGTGTACAAATATTGAGTATAGTGTGAATAACTATAGAATTGAAGAATTACGTGATGGAAAAGGGGAGGGGAATTGGGAGGGGGGGGACTCATTGCATCTGACTTACTTGAATCTTGGATCAAAGTAAGAAGTGTTTCCGTCACAATAGCGTTTATTTGCGGGATACTGCAAATATTCTCCATTGACAGACCCATAATACTGCCATGCTATGAGCGAAGATTTGTCGAAGTTTTCCCGAAAACCATCGAACAACTCATTGTTCAAACGCAATGTGTCTCGGGAGTCCTGTTGAAACTCGTCGATTACGCAGCCTTTCCTTAGATCCACGAAGGAGCGAAGACGATCGTTGAACACAGTTAGCAAAAAAGTCGTATTTCCTTGACAGCAGTTTGTAGATTCCGACATATTTGCACGGTGGGTTTTCGATGAAATTTGCTGCAGGTTTTTGCTGAGGTTCTGTAAAGACCTCATGGTGGTATTCAAACGATCCGCTGCAGGTTTAGTTATATTATCAAGCAATTTCTTGCCATATTCGCTGCCTTGATGGACAAAAGGAAGAGAACTGTAAAGTCTAGAAAAATGATCAAATCCGGTATTTTTCATAAATGCCTCGTGAAGACAGTCTGCTAGCTGACCAACAAGATTGGCTTGGGTACCTTTGCACTGAGCAAGAAGCATCAATGGTGAGATGTAGAGACCCAGAGAGAGGAAAACCAAGAAAATACGTCGTGTAAAGGGTGTGTCCAATGCCATTTGTTTATCGAAAGGCTAAATTTTTATTCTTCATTAGAATCTAAAAAAGAAATCCACAGGGAAATAAATAAGTATTTGTAAGTGAATTTGAAACGCCTACATACACCTTATTCCAAAGTGGCCACCATTTAAATATTCGTTTGTTTTTATTCAAATTAGCCCTTGTTGCCTCGTTCAAGGTAAAATATCCTTTTGAATTTTGAGCTTGAGAAAGAGGCATCAAGGGCTAATTTGAATAAAAACAAAAGGATATTGAAATGACAGCCATTTTGGAATAAGGTGTATACTATACCGGAAAATTTTGTTCACCTAATAGAGGGGCTAGAGCAAGGAAACAAACTGAAAAGAATTAAGCCTTGTACTTTGATCCCTTCACCGCATCAATGCTTCACTAAATGCTAAACTTTAAGATATGCTTGCACTTAAAGTCAATAACGCTTATCGCGAGCAAGCTAGGTTCTTTAAAAGATTGCTGTGAGGCGAAGAAAAAAGGAATGAGTTCACCAGTGATACCTTACAAGCAATTTGAAATAGAGACAGCAGGCATACAAAAATAAATGGATAGAACCTTCACTAAAAAAAAGTGACCCCTTTGTCCTTAATTAATATCTTTTTCCTCACCTAGTCCCTCCCTTGAACAGAAATAGAAACAGTGAGCATAATCCGCCGCACATGACCGGTCAGCTTCGCATGCTTTTTTAATTGCACTAATACTGGTGTAATTAGCTGTAGAGCTGTAGAAATGGTAGAAATACAGTGATGTAACTGGGTACCTCCTGTAACCCATGACGGGAAATGTGAGATGCCACGCAGCTCTTCGCGACCTCCAATTCCATTGGATCGATCGGGAAAGCACGCAGCACTATTGTGTTTATGGTCACGGTCCATTGCTTCTATTGTGTGTTTGTTGGGGTCCACTGTTTTCTCAGCCAATGCAAAAAGCCGTTGTAATATGTGCGCACTTACCGAAAGTGTGGAAATGTAGTTTGTTTGAAAAACATTCCTCCATTCGTGGATTCCCTCTGCATCAACTCCCACATTCAAACGAAACATGTGATTTCAACAAATAACAATGAAAGGTCTTCTTAACGTTAACTTGCGTGATCACTTGTTCTTCGACGGATGGAACTGAAGTTTACCACGGTGATAATTACAACAACATGGTAACTTGTATCCATGTGTAGTAGCCGGCCGAAATTGGGTAACCCTTTCCCTTTTAAGGGCTTTGAACAAGTTCAGTTTCAAAACTCGTCTGTTTGGTATTATTTGATAATGAAAGAAAAACACAATTTCCAGTAATTGACTTGTTTTTGTATGATGGTTTTGTCAGTTTTGTCATAGTAGATGTTTTTGCTGTCAGCTACTGAATACCTGGTGAAAGACATGATTGACCAAAAGAAGTAGAGTGATGTCTCATTTGAAATATAACCACGTTCGCTTTGCATCATTATGTAAAAATTGACTGTGAATTCAATCAAACTTCTTCATAATTTTTACAACGAACATTGTACTTGCAAAACCACAGGATAAGACTTTTATCTATGGTATTTGCCATTTGATGATCGATGATATGTTCATGCGATTGCGTGCGAGTTTACTTTGAATTGTGGTCGGCTCATCACGGGATTTATACACGGACAATCATTACCTTTTTAGTCGTCAGCTGACGACGATTTTCTAAGTTCAGTACAAAGAAACTCCGATACAACGAACTAAATTCCGCGGTCCCTCGACACTTCGTTAAATTGAGTCGGTTCCGCTGTACCGTGTGTCAGCATAATTAGACGACTTCAGATTGAGGAGAAAGCCTTTCCGCGCGCTTAAAAAGGATCGGTTAACTCTTATCTCATAAAATCACTCACATCAAATAACGAAATAAGCGTATTCTAATAATATCAGCCGGGTTGTGCCCACCTTATTTATTGCTTGATCAATACTTTTCAAATTGTTTGAAGGTGTTTAGTTTTGCAATTCAGGGCCATGCGGCCTAAGTATAAGACTTCCATGATTTCTTACCTTGAACAAGAACCATCTTTTCAAAGCGACACATTACCACAAGTATTATAGATTCAGGCACGGTACGTTCGGAAAATGCGATCATTTCGCATTCAGTCATCTGTCATTCCTCTTCAAGTTTTGGTCCCTGATAACACTCGGATAAGTTTTTACTAACACAAGGTTTCAAGGAAGCACACATAGATGTTGACAATTCACTGATGGCAGGAGCGACCAACACCCCCGTGTTAAACTCTTTGTCCTTTTATGATTGCGAAACGAGCACGTGCAAGATCTCAGATTGCATAAGAGATCTATTCAAATCCTGGTGTAGCCAGCAACCACTGAGAAGGCACTAAGACGAATTAGTCGCTGATCCACGTGTAGAATTCTCTTTACATATAACAGACCACCACGATGGTACTGAACGACAATTTATCTGCCAAGAGGCATGCAGGAGTGAAATCCTGGTAAGTGATGCTTGACCTATTCTTGAACTTCCTTAAATTTCTCTAGAGAAAATAATGGAAGTCACGTCAATGGAAAAAGGGACCGTATACTTCAGAAAACTGTTCCACTCTAAACTTATGATGAACCTTTGCACGCGAAGTGATGTCGTGGGGCGCCTTACGACCCTTACACGTAGTTTTAATGGGCTCACGGAGTACACCTCACTGATGGCTGTTGTTTCGCCTTCTCAAGAGGAAAAGTTAGACCGAGACATTTTACTTGTTAATTGGCCAATTTTCTTTTAGTATTTTGTCCCTTTGTCGATCGTCATTGAGGATTTCACTTCAACAGATATCAGACAAACGACCGGCGGAAGAGGAAAGTAATAAACGGAGACTGAGAGTCAGATGAATATAAACTAACGGAGTTAGTTTCTATAGATTAGCTGATATTGTGGTGCTTCGCCGGTCGGTGAGTGAATCACGGAAATTTGGTTGTATCAAACGAGTTCATGGAAAGTAAATTAACCACCACATGGAGGGTGTGAGACGGTTAGCCATTCGTCAGAGCCAAGGACTAACGGCTCAAAACCTCAGCCTTCAAACCTCCCTACGGTGGTTAATTTACTTTTATCAACTCATTTTAACACAACCAAATTTCCGTGAGAGTAAGTTGACCCACTCTGGAGTATGCTGCATCATTAGCCGTGGCGAACCGTTTCTGCTACGTGTGTACGGTCAAAAACTTCCTGGTACTAATTAAATCAGTTAATTAATGGCACACTCGTCATTATCCACACATATCTCAATTCCTGAAATAAATTTTTCCCCCATCTTGTACTGGATAAGCCTTTTTTTAAATTTTTTTTTTCTTTTCATACTGGAGTTCCTATCAGAAAGTTAACTTTTAAGCCATTCACAAAATAGATCTTTATCTGGAAACTGAAGAGATTGAACTAATAACGTCACAGAGAATCTTGCAAGGATCTCTGCATTAATTCGTAATAATTTAATAGAAAGGTCAAAGCCTTCCTACCTGTAAAAGAGGTATGTCCCCTCATTGTGCTGTACCCACCTTTTCAAATGTTGTTTTTCCAGCCCACGCTGAATATTCTTATTTTTCTGTCGATTTTAGGCTGAAAATATTCTTGTATTATTCTTAAATTATAGCTTATGACAGGTAATGGCTCCTGCTTATGACATTTCCATTTTAGAATGTATTGGGGCATCAGTTACAAGTGTTCGGTGTCTACGTCTTCATCGCGTGCCGTATACTGTACATATTACATGTACCGTTCATCGAACTCTCATTAGCATAGAACATTTGGCTATAGCTAGTGCAGGTTTTTTCGTTTTGTTTACTTTTGCCGTGTAGAGAAAGAAATAATTTTATATGGTTGAGTTAAAAACGTGTAATTGTATTGTATTCACAGATTTTCCACACACAAAATTATATCGTTTTCAACGTCTCAGCCTCAGGTTTATTCTTAAAATGTTCTTAAAACTTCGCAAATTTCAGCCTCGATATTCTTATAAAATATATCCTTATTAAAAAAAAGAATGTAGTTTACCAGAGATATAGCCTGTGTGGTAGGCGTTCGCCGGAACGGGGGAGGGGAAAACATGTCTTTCGTAAGCTGTGCAGGTCATTCGAGAATTTAAATACCGTATTTTCGCTTTGCTGCATCATAAGAAACGTATGTGCGGATTATTTGACTCGCTAATTACTTCAGCAGATTAAATTAGGAGCGATAAAGATACGACAAACTCTTTCAAATGTTATCCAGTGGTGAATGGGGATGTTAAGCAAATTTGCAATGCAACCGAATATAAAGGAGAAATGCATGGTACTCACGATAAAGATTGAACTAGTGCGACACCTGTTGAGTTCATTAAAGAGTGAGCTAATGAAATTGACGCTGTCCAAAGGTTTTAAATACCTCTACGCTCTGTTATTGAGCGCGATACTGAACGTTTTGTCCGTGCTCGCCTTTTTTCCTTAATTCCGATTCTTACCTCACGCTAGCATAACCGAGTTGACATTACTAATGGCGGACAAACTCGTTCGCTCCCTTTTTAGATGCTTGATAGCTTCTTACAATATCTACATTTGAAAAGCAAGAACGGTAGTTTTATACGCAAAACTATCCAGCCTCATGTGATGCACACATGCATGCCTGACATACTCCTGAGGCCGTATATTTGCCGCTAACCCATGTAGAATAAACTACAATTTCATCCCCCCCCCCCCCATCCCCCTACGCGGATCCACCTAATACCTCTCGGAGTTCGTAGTTCGGCTTATCCGTTCTTAGTGCTTGCGACTCCGACAGCGCAGTTTTCACTAGCTCATAAGCAGTGGAATCGGAATAAAATGGCAACGTCCTGATCCTTGCGACTCCCATTCCGTCCTGGTTTGCACTCTGTGCACTATCTCGTAAGTGCTCCTAGGACTCCGCTAAAACGAGCAGTGTCACGATAGTTTTGCTGTATTTAGGTCTTAACGGGCTGAAAATTGAAACTTGGTACTTAAGCTGAAAAGTAACAGCTTTCCTGACAAACCAAGAAGAAAATATGAAATGAATATTAACAGGAAAAATTATCCACATGAAATTTTTGGCGATTTTTGGATACCAGGGTGTCCAAATTTGAAAAAGTTGGCCAACTTTTCAATCCACTTCCATCCTCGCCATCCTTAGATGCAGAAGAGAAAAAATGGTTTCAGTGCACTAATATGGTTCTTGTTAAGAAAACTTTGGCATTAATTTTTTTGGCTTCCGTGGATGCGCAAGCGTTTTTCTGTTTCGTTTAAGCCGCGGTTACACGTTGAAACTTTTAGCTGAAACTTGTGTGCAACGGTGCTGCGAAACAAGTTTCAGCATGGGTTGCACCGTGTAACATGGTCGGTTTCTTGAAACTCTTTGAACTTCCGTTGCGAGACAAGTTTCACGAAAAGTAGAACCGCTTTCTGCTTCTGCAACAGTCACAACGATCGCAGTGGTGATAAAAACTAGAGTTTTACCGTGTAACACCACTTCGTGAAACTCGTTTCGCAGCGCCGTTGCACATAAGTTTCAGCTTAAAGTTTCAACGTGTAACAGCGGCTTTAAGAGTACGGCTCAAATAGCGTGACACTACCCCTTTAAGATTACCATCCCGACTCCGTCACTAGTGAAAACCAGCGTTAACTAAACGATGTAGAAAGAGCAACTTAAGTCTGTCATATTGGATGGTGAGTGGCGAGCGCTACAAAAAAGCGGTGTCTCGAAATGTAACATTGCATCTTCACAAAAGACGCTAAATCCCACATATATTTATTTCATAAATTCTTACAGTAGTGTATTCTGGTTTACAATAAAAATGCCATCCAGGTCTTATTTAAGTTACAAGGAAAGCAATTCATTAAATAGTTTATTTTTTCCTAAAAACGCAACGGACTGTTCGATGATGCAATTAAGCCTTTACTCCGATTCCCAAATTCCTATACATGTATGTAGTGAACCATTCAGATGTTTCCCCTTCATCTTGGACGTTTCAACTACCGAGAGTTCATGATATTTAAAACAATCCACGAGAAACGAGACAAGTGTTGAACTTAACAATGGCATAAACATTTGGCCTCTATTTGGAATAAGATATCCGACTGTCTGCTTAAAGTGCACCTAACCCCAAAATATTTTTTTCGCTACGATACATCTTTGCATCTGTTTGAAACGCATTGTGCCTATTTTTTCCTTTTTTTGCCGAATCTTGACATTTTGTAGGCTTCCATAACTTACGAAAAACTAAACATCATTTGGTACACGACCGAGTCAAAAGGGGCATGGGTATATTCCTGATTTGACGTCAAAAACTATTTTGCATGCATGTTTACAAAGACTTAATGGCATGTAAATCAGTTCGTGACGTCAAATCAGGAATAGACCCACGCCCCTTCAGACTCGGTCATGAACCAAACAAAGCTCACTTTTGAAGCCTATAAAAAGTCATTTGGTGGAAAACAGGATAAAATTCTCAGTGTGTTTCAAACAGGAGTAAAGATTTATTTTAGCGAAAAAATATTTTGGGGTTAGGTGCACTTTAAAGGCCGGCAAGCGAGCCAACAAGTCACCTCTGCAAAAAAATCGAACGTAAAGAAAATTGCGCTGGTTTAGCCGAAGATTAAAACACTTTAATTTTAGCAGACAGTTTGCGGTATAAAAAGGGACTTAAAGGAACACTTCACGCGCTGCACGATAAGAATTACTGTAAAAGTTTTGTGATTTTAGTAAAGAAGTCCTTTTAACAGAAAATACATGTAACAGTTATGTGCATCTTTGCTGTGGAAATTGTGCAAAACTAAAAACAGGATCAAAAGCCTCGTGTCTTAACGAAGGCTTAAAAAACAATTGGAAGACTAAAAATGTTACCTGGTTATTCCCTTTTCCCCTCAGTTTTGAACTGAAGACAAAAGGTCTGCAATATTTGCAAACCACACAATAAGAAAAATGCTGAGAAAGCCGCACGAATCTCGAAATAGAATATACATTTAGCTCCTAACTAGACACTCTCTGGAATTCACCGTCACTTCTCAAGCTGACTCTACCCTATACAGAGTGTAGTTCGAGTGACATTCTCGACTCCAGTTATTAGTATTGTTACATGTGTCATGGGCTTGTATCACGCGGCGGCCATTTTGAGTCGTTCTCAAACTTATCAACTCGGGGTACGAGTTCTATTGCTCCTAACCAACATGGCTGCCGCGTGACAAGCTATCAGCGTGTCATTACAGGTCAACCCTGCCAAATATGTTCACTTTATCCTTGTTCAATCCATAGGGGCCCGTAGCAAGTTTCCACAAATGTGCCGCCCAGTAAAATCACTCGCCTTATTCGGCGACGTCAACTGTCCATACAAACACATTGGATTAGCACTAGTGAAGTCTTTCCATTAAGCTATTACCGTCAGTTATTGGACGTGCCTCCGGGAACACGTAACCAACATTCCACGATTACTATTAAATCCCATTCCACTGTGGCGTTACATAAGTCCTCGGTGAACGCGTGACAAACACTAGATCCCACTCTAGCGTTCTCCGGTGTAGCGTTACTAACGTCCTTCCTGTTGGACGCTGATTTCCGTTATATTCGCCCAGAAGTGTGTCGGTGAGTCACAGCTATATCCAATTATCTCACAGTGTCAAATTTCTTACTCCAGTTATCATTGTTAAAAGGACCGTCTCGGGCACGAGGCAAGACTTGTGCAGTCATTATTTTACTCCACAAACTTGTTGACATTAATAAAACCCCTCACTCCAGCTATCACCTTCATTAGACCTGGCTGGACTGGCTCCTCTAGGTGTAGGGATTCTCCTACAAACAAAAAACAAAGAAAAGCGCAAATTATTGACAGGAATGCAGATGTTTTCACCTGAGAACTCTTGAGATGTGGGCATCATGACTTGGGAAAAGCGCACGATCTAACACTAATTTAACAAGCGCTCTAAAGTGGAACCCGCAAGGCCACATACTTCCTTTTCGACTCTCGTTGTGCTGCTAATAGTGCAGGACCGCTACACTGCCAAAGGACTGTATCTCAAAGACTCAAGACCAAATTAAGCATCTTTCACAATTTTTTAATATCCAATTCCAAACTTGACCTATATATTTCATCCACTGAATATCTAACAGTGTCCTGCAATTTATAAAAAACAAAAAACAAAAGCAAACAAATACAATGAACAAAAACCTCGAATGACGCAACTCCAAGCCAGGACTGTTGCTTTTTGTTGTTGTTTTTCGATGAAAGATTTTGCAAAGTAAAATTTGAAATAGCGGTAAACCAGAATGACTATAACAACTGTAAAACAGCTGGATCTTTGCAATTCGATGTGAAAGAAGCTGGCGCAGTTGGTTTATTTAAGGAAATATTGTTTATTGAAATTGTTTTCTTCCAACTGGAATATTTTTAAGATGTAAAAGGTTGTTGTGAAAAAGCTACTAGGTACAGCTCAGGACTTCAGATAAACTTTCAATAAGGAGGCGAAGACTTTAACGGAGTTACAGCATAAGAGCATTGTACAAACCAATTTATAAAATAATTAGGATAGTAGGCGCGCTCTCATTGGTCAATAGGTGTGTTTAGATGAGAGTATGTAAACACGGTTGTGACATCACACGAATTTTGATTGGTTGTGTTGTCAAACGCGCGTTTTGATTGGCTGGTAGGAAATATGAGCGTGTATCGAGAAAACCTGTTTAAATCAAGAAGTAAAACAAACAGCATTTTCCTTCATTTGTCGAATTATTTTTGAGAAATATTCTATAAAAGCAATAGAGGACTTTTTCCCGTGTTAACATAGCCTCATGTAAACACTCGAGGGGTTGGGAGAATTCTCGACAGTTATGCAAACCCTCGACTGCGTCTCGGGTTTGCATAATAGTCTCGAATTCTCCCAGCCCCTTCTCGTGTTTACATGAGGCTATGTAAACACGGAAAA
>BLFK01000650.1:828180-847225 GCA_014634185.1 Astreopora myriophthalma | reverse complement strand
CTACTTGGATGGGTGACCGTGCATAATATCCGTGTTGCTGACCTGCTCTTTTTTTTTTTTCCTTTGTCGTGTTGTTTTTCTTCTTAGCCACAAATTATCTCCTTTTTAAATTAAATTTTCCAGTATCGTGGGGGAAGTGTTAGAAGCAACATGAAAACGACTTCTAGCGATGTAACCCGCACCTTGAACTTGCGGGATCTGGACTAACGTTGTCCTTTCTGTTAACCGATTGTGCATCCCACGGAACGCCCCTGGCCTCTTGTTTTATCTTACAATAGTGTTAACGAATGTTTCATTGCAATTTTTCTCTAATCAAATGAATAAAAGAATTATATTTAATAATTGATAAGTATTTACCTGCCGTTACTATGGGAATGTCATCATTATATCTTAATTCATCTCGCTGCCAAGAACCTGGTGACGCATTATAGTTACAATTAGTAACCATATTATTTTTTATTACTGTTGCTGTATAAACGAAAGAACTACAACCCGTGTGTGTTTGGTCGGCTCCCATTCTTCATTTTTATTTTTAATTTATATCCCGGCAAAGTTATTTCCCCCAAAAAGCCAATAAGCAAGTAACTTAACTTGACTCCTTGTGTTTTTATTCATTAACGATATTACAGACTTCTGACGATCCGCCTCTCATTCAACTGATAACCAAGCCTCCACAGAGACCTGAGCCGAGTTGTTCGAAGCAGGGTCAGCGCTAACCTTGGGTTCAGTCTAATGGGTAAAAACCTATAGGTTGCCATGGCATTTAACCCAGGGTAGCGCTAACCCTGCTTCGAACAACTCGGCCCAGGTTCCTCTCCCAAAATGTATTCACCGCTTACAACCCACGATTGCCTGATTGCTGAAAACCTAAACAACAGTCTTTGAATCTGTTCACTGACGGAGGCCAATTCAGCCTCATACCCAGTTGATCAGCGCCCACTGATAATTTCGACGCTTCACTGTCGACCGGAACAGCAACTCAGTTTCTTCAAGAAACATCTCTCTCGATTGCAATGTCATTTGACGTGATATGATTCCTCTTAGTTTCACGTTAAGTGTTTCAAGCTGACATAACGGACGAGAAGCCCACTACTGCAAAGTGCTGACTTACTGTTATAATCCTCTTGAAAAGAACTGTTAGCGGGGTTAGCCACTCGTCTTCTGGGTTGAACATCTTTGCTCTCCTCTTCATAATCAACAATGCCTGTTTTGGATTTAAAAAAAAATGTATAAACAATTGGCCGACCAGTTGACTCAACTGAGAGTGCACTGGACTTCCGTGCGGGGAGGTCGCGGGTTCAAACCCCGGCCGGACCAACACTCAGGGTCTTAAAAAAAAAACTGAGGAGAAAGTGCTGCCTTTGTAACTACATCTGCATATGGTTAGGCTTTCTAGTCTTCTCGGATAAGGACGATAAGCCGGAGGTCCGTCTCACAGCCCTTGTTCATTAGCTTTGTGGGACGTTAAAAAACCCACACACTATTCGCGAAGAGTAGGGCACGTAGTACCCGGTGTTTGTGGTCTGACCTGTGTTGTGTCAGTGTTGTGTCAGGGCTTGGGGAGGGTAAATGCTCGGAGATATTAGCTTCACCAAGCTACTCTAAAATTCGAGGGTAAATAAAGAGATGATGATGATGATTGATTTAGTGGGGGTTCTCCTTCTCGCGGGCGCAGAAATCTGCTTTTACCCTATGTTATCTAAAGCTCACCACACCACCATGGCCGCCGGGATGTCAAGAACATACTCTCCATAATTTTGACAAAATATGACACTTGAACTATGGCGGCATTTAACTACAACTACCAGAATCCTTCAGGTCTTTTCTCGTTCTAATTAGTGCTATCGTCGTTTAAACTGAGATTACACGATTTGAATAAGAAAGCAAAAGCAAAAAAAAACTATATGGTAGTTGTAGTCAAATGACACCATCATGGAAAGTACGACATTTTGTGATGGTAATTCGACTTCACACTTGGACTAGCTTTAAAACGAGGTTGAAGTGAGCTCGAAAATGGCCTATTTATTACCGTAACCAGCGGCAACTGGATGCCTGGGTTTTGGAGTCCCTCCTCTTCTTTTTAGTGGACCTTGTATCATAAGAAAAGAGGGAAAAAAGACAAATGTCAAGGAATGCATAGTTAGTAGAGGAGTAACCATGATTCAACTAGTTTTTTCATGTTTGCTCCCTCTCGATCTGATATTCTTAGTTTTTCACGTGGCGTCATCATATCATCCTAAATTAAAAGAGCTCGGTTTGAATCTCAGAGTTTTTTTTTTTTTTACCGTGCGCGACAATGAGATCACTACTGAGACCCATCTCACGTATGTGTAAAAATACTATCGATTCACTATGCAAATATTTGCCGGCGAAGATTTCCAGCCGCCATGTTGATGCCCCTCAGAGGCGCACCAACATGGTGTCTCTGCACTTACTCTGTAATTTTAAGTGGCACATTTTGCCGAATAACTCGAGTACGGGTATCACACAGCCTTCGGAGTTTGACACATTGCTTATTTATATAATACTAAAATCAATAATTTCCTGACTTCATTTATTGGGGATAGTAAGTGATTTCAGTTTCCGCAGCATGACGTGAAAACCAAGAATATCAAGTAATCCCTAAAAGTCAATGATCGAATTACCAACTTGACCTCCTCCAGATACCATATTTCACTTCGCTGCCTACCCAAGCTCAGCACCACACAGTTTCTAGTATTCAGCCTTTGATCAAATCTGAAACTAGCCTGCAGCCAGTAATCACACCTGCCCAAATTCGATGCTACCAAACAAAAAAAAAAGTTAAAAGGGTAACAAGTATACCTCTCACAACAAGGTCTTCACTGTCTTGAGGTATTGGGACACGTCTTTGTGGTTTCTCTTGCAGTGGAATGACATCATCGTCGTTGTCATCCACATATGAAGCAGCATCTGTTCTTGGCAGAAACAACAATTTAATGGCAAATTACCTTACATAGTTATTAAATTCTCTTAAATATTTAGTTCTTCAGCCATCGCAAATATTACATCGTTGTATGCAAAATGCGTACAGGTAATCACATGATTTCGAGTGCAATTTGGAATAAATAAGCACGAGTAAGTTTTTTCAAAGATAAAATTGCACGAGCACGTAGGGCGAGTGCAATTTCTGGTCTTTGAAAAAATTTACTCGTGCTTATTTATTCCAAATTGCACGAGAAAAATCATGTGATTACTAAAGACGGGGGTGAAATACAAAGAAAATATAACGGTATCGCTCAGCGTAATGAAATTTAGGATGTGCCATGAAATGCGAGGATGGCGCAGTGTTGAGAAAACTTGCGTTACAACAATGTAGCTCGACTTCAATTCCCCACGTCAACGAAATGTATTTCTCAAACTCATTAATAATGAATGAGGTAATTAACCAATCGTGTGGCCTCATTTGGGTCACATGGATGCCCCTTGATACCCGGTAAAGAACAGATCCAAACACAGGTGTTACGACTTCCAAACACACGTGTTTCCAAAAGAATGCAGTACTTGAACAAATGTTTATTAACTTCCAGGGTTACAATAATCATTCTGAAAGAAATGACTATGAAGTGCGGGTTAGAAATGAATTGAAGGAATGATCCTCACACTTTCTGGCACTTGAAAAATTCAAGTGACTCCAACGGGATTCGAACCCACGACCTCTGCGATGCCGGTGCAGTGCTCTTACCAACTGAGCTATGAAGCCACACAGTTGAGAGCAGGTCAGTTTGTTGGGCTCATGCGTGTTTTCCCGTGAAAGGCATTTCTAACCCGCACTTCATAGTCATTTCTTTCATTCATCATTCCTTTCACGGGAAAACACGCATGAGCCCAACAAATTGACCTGCTCTCAACTGTGTGGCTTTATAGCTCAGTTGGTAAGAGCACTGCACCGGCATCGCAGAGATCGTGGGTTCGAATCCAGTTGGAGTCACTTGAATTTTTCAAGTGCATATATGAGACAATTGCTTAATTTGTCCAGAAAGTGTGAGGATCATTTCTTCAATAATCATTCTTTGCAGTTAACATTAAGTTCAGGGAAAGGCTGTCCAGGTCTTCCAATCTTTCAAGACTTTGCATATGGTGAACATCATAATCTTTGAACACACTCCCCGGCTGAAGTAAAGGAAATTTTTTCTTGCGCGCAGCTTGCCAATTTCGGAAAACATAAACAGCCCACTTGTCTTTGTACTGAGTACTCTTAGGCTTTGAACGTTCGAGCAAAGAAACTTCCTCTTTGCAACTTTTCGGCGGTCGAAACCGGAAAGACCTTTCGGTAGCTGCTACTTCCATTTCTCAAAATTGCAAATGAGGACGCCAGGGCAAAGTGTGACTACTTTTAATTTAAAGGCCGAAGTTGTGAAAAAACACAACACCTTTCGTAACACTGACTAACAACTATTCACATGCGATAACGAAACAAAAGAAAACAAAAACTGACTATCTACGTGGTCTTTCTGTTTTTGTGTTTATCGTTAATAAATTGGGCCCTTTCAGTGGAGAAGTCATTTCATAAACTCGGGCTTCGTGTTTCATCACGATTTCCAAACACTCGAAAACAACAATCATCAGTTTTCTCGTGTTTGGAAACCCTGATGAAACACTCGCCCTCGTTCATGAATCGAAATATTACGTAAAAACCACCAATGGAGTATCGAAAGTGGCACCGGTATTAGAGCAGTTTTCAACTGACTGTTGAAAGTAATTTCGCTCCTCCTTTGCTTTTGTATTAGTTGCGGTTTCACTAGTCATTTTACAGATGAGCAAAAGGCTCTTTCCCACAGGGAAGCAACTTTTTGGGTTGAGACCGATCTTCCCAAGGTGAAAATGCCTTCGGGAAATTTCCACGGATACATCAAAACAAAACAAACGAATCACTGATGACAGTCCCAGAGGTAAGTCCTATGGGTTAATATGACCCCAAGCTGGCTCAGCCAGTCACGAGGAATACATTGAATTAATGCTGCAGTAATACGCTCACCAAATGATGTTCTAGGTTGTGGTGATTCCCCTCTTCTTCTCACTGGACTTGCTTTAATAAGAACATACCATACACGGATGTAAATGAAACATGAAAATCAAACGCAATAGCTCTCAAAACCAACATTTCTTCCGTAAAGTGTCCCTAATTAGTGCTTCTGTGCCAAAAACATTTGACTCTTAAATCAAGTTAATTATATTTTGTTCACTGAATGAAAAAACTGTTGTCAAGGGTGGAAACAATACCATACACCTTATTCCAAGACGGCCACCGTTTTAATATTGTCTTGTTTTCATTCAAATCACTTGCAGCCCTTGTTGCCTCGTTAAAGGAAAAATGTTCATTTGAATGTTGAGCTTAAGAACGAGGCAACAAGGGCTAATTTTCATAAAAACAAATGAATATCAAAATGGTCGTCATTTTGGAATAAGGTGTATTACTTATCACAGCAGCCTTTCTAAATGAGATTAACTATAATCATAGTTAACTGGCAGATTATCTGTTGGGCTAGCGGGTGATCGCCTAGCGCATGCGCGTCATTGCTGCAGAGGTTTGCCCTCATGGCTTGCTTTGAGTAGGTTTGGCGTTTTTTGCCGTCTCTCTGCCCCCTCCCACCCACCTCATGGTTTTGTGATTGGACCTGCTATCAGGTAAGTGTGGTTTTCCGCTGGCTGAGGAACGAAAGAAGCGGAAAACGTTTTTCTCACACACGGCTGGGAGTCTGGGTACAGGTGTGCGGGGGGCTTTCAGGTCACGTGGCTTGTGTAAGGTTTCAGTTTTTGTTTTGCTATCCGCCATTGGCTGACATGCCCGACCCACCCACCCATGAAGTACTCGTAGAATGTGTAAAGTTGAGGTGAAATTATTCTCTGGCCACTTTTTGTGTCATTGTAAGACAATTATGTTCTTATGTGAAGTATATATGAAATAATTCATGTGAACTGCGGTTGTAGATGAAAGTGAAGAATGATCATCGCAGTTAATTTTCCAATTTAAAGTGCTACTATGACGAAAAAAATCACTTCTCGTTTTTCTTCACATTTCGAAAATAATTGTGTTCAACGCTCAGCAGGTGAATTTTTTTGCAGTAATTTCGAGAGGAAGACTGTTTATTTTAACTGCATTTTTTGATTTAACGGTCCGCCATTACTTGGTGCGGTTCAGACCGATAAGCCCTTAGAGAGCTGGATCGAGGAGAGAGTGACGTCATTTACTCACGAGCTTAAAAGTGGAGTGTGTGATTGCGGCTTATTTAGTATGCAGCACGGGAGTTTTTTGCTTTCAGATTTTCAAATCCGTGTTCTGCATACTAATTAATCCGCATTCACACACTACAATTTTAAGCTAGTGAGTAAATGACGTCACTTTCTCCTCGATCCAGCTCTCTGAGGGCTTATCGGTCGGAACCGCCCCAAGTAATGGCGGACCGTTAATTCAAAAATTCCTGTCAAAATAAATAGTCTTCCTCTTGAAATAATTGCATAAAATCTCGCATACCGAGTTTTCGGCACAAGTACTTTCCAAATGTGAAGAAAAACGAAAAGTCATTTTTGATCGTAGTAGCACTTTAAGCAATTGGAAAGGAGAAGCCTGAAAAAATCAGGGCTTCAACGGGATTCGAACCCGTGACCTCCGCGATACCGGTGCGATGCTCTACCAATTGAACCATGATGCCACACATTGGGAGCGAGGTCAATTTAGTGAGTTCATATCTCCCGTGAGGAGCTTCATAGCTCAATTGGTAGAGCATCGCACCGGTATCGCGGAGGTCACGGGTTCGAATCCCGTTGAAGCCCTGATTTTTTCAGGCTTCTCCTTTCCAATTGCTTAAATTGGAAAATTAACTGCGATGATCATTCTTCACTTTCAATTATGTTCTTATGTTAATAAAGGTCAGGCTGTGTGGTTCGGCTTGGCACGGCTCCCAGCGGTGTGTGAGAAGTTCTCTTTATATTCATTATTCTCCACTGAGAGATCAGTGTGACGGGTGCCAGGGGGAGGTGACCCATGGGAGATTACCTTGGTCACTCCCCTTCATTTGCATTTTGCCCACAATCATTTTCCTATTGCCTGCTTTGCTCTCAATGGCACCTACCCTCCACTCAATATTGCTTATCGACAAGTTAAGAGGAAAATACTTTATCAAAGGCAAGCAAGTGCCCCATACCACGTACATTCGTGATTATGTATTATTAAATAGACGCTAACTTGAATACTGCAGATCCCGCACAAGCAAAATAAAAAATGGAAACTTCTGTTTTTGTCTCAGAAAAAAAAAACATGCAAACAATATCACCTTATTTTACCTTCTTCAACTCACCTACGGGCACTGGTTGCTTGGGTGTTGGAGTTCCGGGTCCGCGCCTCCGTAGAGGACCTGCGAGGCAAATTATAGATATACATCATCATTCTTACATCGTCAATTCAAATGTGTCAGCTTTCCAGCAGAAACAAAATCACTCGTACAATAATTTATATAACAAGTAATCAGTATAAGCGATATCAGCCGAGCCATTCAGCCAGTTCAAAAGGCTTAAATGTTGCTTAAAAGCGGATAAGCGAAGCCGTTTATTTGTCGCGGACCATTCTCCTATCTAAAGCCGAAAAGCCAAGGCGTTTGAATGGCTGTAGATGATTTCTTGGAGCAGGTAAACCAAACCGTGAATAGATGCGAATGAAAATTTGTTTGCACAGATAAGTGAAAACGCAGTTGACCATACAACTTCCCGCAAAACAAACGCCGGCGGCAGCACAGGAACTAGTGTGTATTGTGTGAGCTTCTGTTACCTTTAACAACAAGGTCTTCGTTGTCTTGAGAGAGTGGAACACGTCTTTGTGGTCTCTCCTGTGGCACGTCATTATCATCATTGCCATCCGTGTACGAAACTGCGTCTGTTGCCATTAAAATCAGAACTCAGGAAAATTGCATACAAGCCGACAAAAACTTGTGTACCTTCTCTTACTTACAATCAAGACTCAAACACCTTGCAATCACCTTCCAATCAAGACTCAAACACCTTGGAGAAATTACAACGTAAGGCATCCAAATGTGCCCTTGGAAATATTGGGCAAGACATGACCTACGAAGAGCGTCTAAAGCTCCTTAAGTGGCCAACACTTGAACAAAGACGATTATTTTCGTCGCTTATCGAGTGTTATAAGACATTCAAAAACTCATTAATAATTCATTGGCCTAATAGCCTATCAAGTCACCGATAAAACGTCACGTGCATGAGCTTTATACCCGATAAAACACTCCTGGTTAGTATTCTTTATATAAAGAATACTAATAAGGCATAGCTTGTTTTTCTTGTATGCTAATAATTTTCCTCTCACAGTCTGAACCATTGTTCAGACTCCAGAGGGACACGCTTTTTGTGGAATGTTTTTGAAGCTGTTCAAAAAACTCGCAGCACGTGGACCCGATAAAACACTGCTGCTCGTTTTTTAAACATTACATAAATAGACTTAATGGACTAGATCCCTCAGCATTTTTTACGTTTGCACCTGATTTTCGGCCCTTAAGAGCTACTCACCGTTTTAAACTTAAGTTTGCATCCGCATCTTTAAATAGTTTTAAACATTCTTTTTTTATACGCATAATCGACAAGTGGAAGAGTCTGCCGAAGGACATCGCTGAGGCGGACAATTTGAACACTTTTAAGAATAGACTGAGATGTCATCTTACAAATTTTTCTAGTTAGTATTTGAAATAGTTGTAAATAATTATTAATGTTCTTAATTTATTTTATTATCAGGAGATAAACTAGATAGGGATAACCTCCTTTATCTCCTTTTCACTTTCCTGAGGATTTGTGAATAAACAGTCATTACATTACATTACATTGCAATTGAACAGTTCCAGAAAATATTCAGACCTTTCGCTTGGATGATCAATGGAAATTCCATTGATTAGCAAGAGCGGAAGCTTTTTTTAAAGGAAAGTACAATGTACTCCTGGAGGGGTGGAACGAGCTAAACGTAGCCGTTATTTGGGTCGTCATTCAACGCACGGGGAGAAGGGGGGGGGGGTGCATGACGCCCAAAATAACGGTTTACCAATGAGACTATCACACAGGTACTTGGAAACTCACCAAGTGATGCTCTTGATTGTGGTGACACTCCCCTTCTTTTAAGTGGACCTGTCATAATCAAATTTTATTTGTAGACTGTTCGCAACAATTTTCAACTGACACAAAATTACAAAATTTACCAGTACTTTAAGGTGTTCTTCAAGGTGGATCTGCGCACAAGTAATCAATATCAATCAAATTATCACATACGGTGTATCCTCGAGATTGTTTTTAATATTGTCACCAACTGAGAATTTGATTACCGTAGTTGTATAGGAAAACTTGATATTAAATCACTATTCCCAAATACCCTTATACCAGTCTTAAGTACAGTCAAGATTGGTAAAACATTCCATTATAACTTCATTATTGCAAATCTGGTTTCCACAACCATTCAATCAAGAAATCTGATCCTCAAACGAACAACTCAAAGTTAAAATCAATCCTTGATTCAAATTCTAATTTTGATTGGATTATTGCCAGCTTTCTGTGCCAGGCCAGTGCAAGAATTTGACTGGTGTACTGATTTCCATAATCTGTCTAACAATGGTTACTTTACCTTTTCTTTTATAATTCATTTCTCTTTAATTTCAATTATTGGCATTCCAAAACGTATTGATTCGAATTTGAGCATTCGAGCAAGATTAATGAAAGCTACTACATGTAGTGACAAGAGGTAAATAGTGCAAAATTCAAACTTTGAAATGGGTCTTGAATTGAATTGAATTGAATTATATACCTGACGAATCGGTAATTAATGAATGAAATCAAGTTCAAGCAATGAATTTGTTAATCCATTTGTGGGAGGAACATAGCCTTGTAATGCAATACACAGTCAATAAGATGCTGAAAATGGTCCACTTCAATATGTTCTTCAGAAAAGATCAAAGTCTATAGCGCGTTTTCTCTTGACGTCGTGGCAGCCATGTTGAAGGAGTAAAACAAAGAAATGGCAACCATGTTGGAGGAGTAAAAGCTTCTTTTGGGAATTGAACTCTATCAATATGGCTGCAACTCATGTGAGCGAAAATATTCTGTTCTTAGCCAGGATCAAAAGATGAATGTGTTTCTTTGTGCCAATAGATCGTTTTCACCGTCACGCAGCAAAAAAATAAATTCAAAACCATTCAATGAAGAAGGCCAAGAAATTGAATGTTGTAGAAGACAAAGATATAAACCACCTCTCCAATTCTCAGGTCTGTGCTGTACATCGTTTGCCTTATTTGCTGAAGCGTTTTACGCGACTTAATAGAGTTTTGTATGGAATCCCCAGAATGATTACCAATATCGTAAACTTCACTGACGCCGCTGTCATGTTGCACAATGTTAGTTTTCTTGATTTGAATTGTCAACAGGGGCCATGCAGAAACTCATTAGGAAAAAACTTCACCAGCTGTTTATTGACATGGCAGGTCTACATTCTCGCAGAATTACCGAACATTATTGCACAGTTCTGTGGCTTCCTTTGCACTTATCAGCTAGCAGAATGCAGTGTACTCGCTTTGAAGTCATGCTTTTCACCTTCTTCCCTGGGCAAGTTTACATTTTCTCACCAAATTCCACATAGCATGCAAATTTCCCGATCCTCAATATTGTGTTTTGTCTAGTCCAAGTAATACTTATTTGCAATGGAAAACTACAACAGAAAATTGTCCCTAGAGAGCATCGTGTTTTGAAGCTGTTCAAAAAGCCCGGTAAAATTGTGTTTTATCAGGTTTAAAACCACTTGGCTACAACTTGTGGTTGAAAACACGATAAAATGCTCATGCTTGTTTTACTATTAAACAACATTTTATGAAGTGCTACCCTATAAAAAGCCTATTACTATTTGGCATTACCACCACCGCTACCACTACCATGGAGTGATTTCAGAATACCTGTCCACTTATTTGCATGTGACCTCCTTCCCTTTAAGAACAAGACATAGATACAGGTAACAATACACCCTACTCATATGCTAATAACTGGACAGGTATTCTGAAAGTTAGCCATTACCATTACCATTACCATTACCATTGTTATTGTCATGATGATGATCATCATCATTATTCTCATTACCTCTTACTACAAGACTAGAATCCTCAGAGCTTGGCGAGTTGAAAGTAGGAACAGCAGGAACACGTCTCTGCAGAGTGCGTCTCCTGCCATCATCATCGTCATCACTGTCATCCTCATCGTCATAATCATTCAATGGTCTGGGGCTCTGGGGACCTGCCAAAAAACAAGGTTCTAGTATCAACACTACTTACTGTAAGATGTAAATTCAAAGAATCAAACAGCCTGTGCACACAACATGTCAAAAGCAGAAAAAGGCAATTTTTTCATAAGGTCTGTACTCTTGCAGACTACAACTGTGGACCAATGAGCATGCAATAACTTTGACAGCTATTGTAAAAACTACAGTAGACAACACACTATGTCATTTACCTTCCACTGGCATGGGAGGGGCTCCTCTTCTTCTTACTGGTCCTGTCATGTACACATGCACAATTATTAGTCATCAGTCAACAGCACCTTATGTTTATTACAGTTCATGTACAGCTGTAATTTAAAAACTCTAAACCATTGGTGACACATATGACAGAAAATTGTGCATTTCTTGGTGAGTAAACCTTTAACAATACAGCTTCACACAGAAGATGTATTGATTCTTACAGATGGTACAATGTTCAATTATGCAAAAACTATGCTCTGAAATTCAAGTATGCATACTGTCCTTCAATTTAAACATTGAAAATTGTGAGTAAGATTGCAGTAATTCCAAGAAATAGTTCACGTTCAATCTTCATTTTATCACACAGACATTTACAATAATACATTATGCTATTGAAAGAGGTCTGCTCAGAAATGTGCCAACTTGAGGCTTTTTTAATTAATTTTATCTTTCATTCTCATACCAAGTGACAAGACAGTATCAAAAACAAAAATTCTAACTATTCATCTTAATTTATCCATACCCTATACTTAACTTACTGCACTATAGCTTGGTCTTCTACTTATGTCACAAACTTCAATAATTTTCATCCTTCAAAAATGAGATGTGTGAGCCGATTACAAATTCTGATCCCTGAGCATCTTCTGCACCTACGCATGTACAGTATGTCATCTTGTACAGACAATTATTGGACATCTTACATATTCATAATTAACATAACTTACCCTATATTGCAAAATTTATGCTTTCTTATCACCACCAATTTTACCTAAAGTATGCCATTTAAAAATATTTCATAAGCACAATACCAGAGCCTCAGCTCACTTTCAGCCTCATGCATGTCGAACAAAATATCAAACAATTTACTATACAATCATGTATTCTATCAAGGGCCACAAATCTGGAATGCTTTACCACTTTCAATTACCTTTTCAGAGTAAAAGATCCCCTCTCGTTTGTTTGTTTGTTTTTGTTTTGTTTTTGTTTTTTGTTTTTTTTCCATGTCGTGCCTTTCCTGCACACATGTAAGAGTATTATCAGTCTCTGTTTTTCTTTTTTTCTTTCTTACTTTTTTTCCATCCTCTATCCCTTTTATTTTTCTTTCCCATGTGTTATTGTTATTTTTGTGATAGGAACGTCCGCAAAATAATTTCTGTTTGATTACATTAGGAATCAAACTCAAGATTCTTGCATGAGAGGCAAGTTCGTTATCTGCAAGACCATACCACGTACATTACGTTTGAGAGTAAAAAACAAGGATTAATACATGTAGCTTTGATGTCACATACATGTAATCTAACTTGAGAAAGCAAATACTGCAAAACCTTCAGAGTTTTAATTGTTAAAATGTCTAATTTTTCCAAAGGTACTGTATATCCTTTAACACGTTTTATGCTCGAGAAGAGCCTTCTTTTTTAAAATGGAGAATTTGGACTTTCAAGTTTTACCTCTGCTTGACTCAGAGATGTAATTAGTTAATGACCAGAAGCAGAAGAGTATCCCTGGTGAAAATATTTTAAGGATCTTTAAAGATCTCTAAGGATCCTGATAAAGATCTTAACAAGGGTGCTCAGAAATCTTGGCAGGATCTTCAAGGATCTTTGAGAATCCTGCCCAAGATCCTCAAGGATCCTCAACTTTCTTGCCAAAGTGTAAAGATCTTTAAGGGATCCTGATAAAGATCTTTTCAAAATTGCTCTGAAGATCCTATGAAGGATCCTCACAGGATCTTTGCTAAGATCCTTGTACTTGTTTTCACAAGGATCTTTGCAAGATCCTCAAAAGATCCTTAAAATGTCCTTAAGGATTTTTGCATATAGTGTAGAAACTGAAGATCTTTGAAGATCCTTCCAAGATCCTTCAAAGATCTTTCAAAGATCCTTATCCATAAGGATCTTTAGCAGGTCCCTGAAGATCATTAAGGATCCGCAAGGATCCTGTAAGGTTTTTCACCAGGGATAAGCTTTCATAACTCTCTTGTTCAAAAAAGTTTCTCGATTTTTTCATTTAGTTATAGTGAAAAAAAAAAGTTATTGTTAACAAAAAAATTTCAGTGGAAAGGATATCAAATAATCTGATATAATTTGATCTTGATTCAAGATGTGTAAAGCTTGTTCAAACAATTTCTTTAAAAATTGTCAGAGATCAATGCAGCATTTACACACAGTAAAAATGTAACCTCAGGTGAATGTAAACAAACTGCTTTGTCATGCTTATTGTGTTATGCCTACTATTACTCTGGAGTTCTCCTGTTCTTGACATAAACTAATATTTGAGTCTATCCGTTGGTTGTTTTGCTAGAAGGGAGGGTGCTTTCAATGGCAGCATGCCAGCCATTTTACAGAAATGCTTGAAAGTCCCATAACCATGGATTAATATCAATTACATGCACGACTTTAGCAAATCAGCAGCTTCTGAAAACAATGTTATAATTATTTATCAATCTTTTATTTTACTCAGCCCCATACTAAATTACCAATACTACTAATAAGTCCTAGACTGCCATACAAAATAGAGGAAATGTTAAGAAGTGGTTTCAGTTTATGATGTAATATGTTTTAACGGAATTGAAATGATAATAATATGAAATGAATCATAGATTGAACTGCGGATATGAAATCAAGTGAAGCTATGATCCTCGCAGTTATGAACGCAATTTAAGCATTTGCCTAGAGAAGCCTGAAAAAATTCAGGACTTCAACGGGGTTTGAACCCGTGACCTCACGATGCCGGTGCGATGCTCTTACCAACTGAGCTATGAAGCCACTGATGTTGGGAGCTGGATGAAATGATTTATGAAATGATCACATATTGAACTGCGGATATGAAATCAATCGAAAGGTTTGTATGATTTCATTCATAAGCTAACATTAGTCTGGATTAACTCAGTTCATTATAGAGACAGAACAATTTGGCCCTGAATTAGAGTATAAAGATACTAGTGACATCTGCAAAGAGCAGAACGTCTGCCAATTTGGTTGCTGTGGGGAGATTATTAACAAGAAAATTGATATGAAAAAATACCCGTAATATGAAAAAATAACATCAAAAAGGACCTAGCTATTATGGAACTTTGAGGAACAGTGCATCTCACTACCTGTTCGAATGGTATCATTAAAGTGAAGGAATTGGGTGTGATTAGAGAAATAACTTATGATCCACTGCAGTGCTAATTCCATGAACACCATAATGTTTAAGTTTTGTCACACAAACATTGGTGATCTACTGCGTCAGTTAATTATCTGTTCGGCCATTATCATTGCACAATTAATACTTCAATTTTTAATATGTTATCTGAAAACAATGTCTTCAACAATGATGATTATTTTTTTTCTTTAATATGTACAAGTTGACCTGCAATGTAAATTGTCACTAGTATTGCATTTTCCTGAAATATAATTATGGTTCAAGCACTATTTGCTAGCACAACATACCAGTATAAAAGGAAATGTACATAAATAATTATTTGAGTTATGTTATGTAAATAACTTTTTTGAATGATTTGAACCACAATAATTAATACTTTGATTTAAAATACTTCCATTATACAATAATTATACATTTGACCAAGACATTTACTGTTTATTGTCTCAACTCTTCTTGTTTAATGAAGAATGTGAATTCTTGAAAATGTTATTCTGTGTGCTATTTTCAGTAATTTACATAAGAGATGCATTCTTTTTCGTAGTTCTGTTCAAGTCACTGAACTAATATGTTGAAGGGGGAAAAGCCACTAAGCAATGTGCAAAAAAAATTTAAGGATCAATTGCAAGAATACAGTTATAAATTATTTTAGCTTCACTTTTTGATTTGAATAGAGACTGGAGTCCGCGAGGTATTGAAGTAAAATAACTTACTTGAGCCCTTCAGCTTGTCTAGTTAGTATGCTGTACTGGGTTTATGAGCATTCTCACTCTCAAACTTGTGTTTTGTGCACTTAATAAGCTGCATTAACACCCTGCACTTTTATGTTATTAATTGCACCTTTGACACCTTTTTCTCATTGATCAAGCTTTCTGAGAGTGTCCTTTTCCTCCATATACATTTACCAAAATAGAGAAAAATGTTTGAAGCGAAAGTTTATAATATTTCCTGAATTTATTACCAGTAAATAAAACAAAAGTGGACAGCAAAAGTGCTAGTTGCATCAATAGTAACACTTAGGATTATGAAATCTCTGTTGTCAAGCAGCGTCAGCTACAGTGTATATGAACTTGAGAAGATGGTGTGAAAGATTGATGTTCTATCAGATTAAATGGGTGGAGGGAATAATTTTAATATTACACCTCTACATGTACGTATTTTACCTGTATTACAGTCATAGGAGGGATTCCAATGAATGGTGTTGCATTGCCTCAATAATAATTAAATGCTTTCTCACCGATGGAAACCAAAAAATAAAGCTAAAGTTTCACTAACAAGAACTATATTACTGCAATGTAACGATGTTTTGGCATCTGCATCCAAGGATGGTGAGGATGGAAATGGTACAGGATCTTGGTACAAGATTCTTACAAGATCTTGTAGGGTTCTTGTAAGAATCTTATTTAAAGTAAGATAAGATCTTAATAAGAAACTTGATAAAAATCTTAATAAGATTTCCACCTGGGGCATTAGCAAAACCAAAAGAATGGAATTTTATTCATTATGTAGCTAGGTGTTTTATTCATTGCAGTAGCAACAAAAAGCTCCCATTGAATTCCATGGCAAAACTGAATTGTTTGCAAGAGTGCTCATAATTATAGCAGAGGTTTGTACTGCAGGAACTGTATGCAGTTTCTGAAACCTTGCTTTCTGCTATGACACACGGAGCGCAAAATGTTGAAAGTGGAATTCAAACTAATAAAATATATCACCTCTTACAACCAGATCTGAATCATCCTGGTTTGAGGTAGCTGCATGAGGAACACGTCTGCGTGGTCTGACCTGAATGCCTTCATTATCATCACTGTCATCATCCTCCTTCAGCTGCACTGACATTTTCACAGAACCTATCAACATGTACATGTACATTAATTTACAAGTGTTAAAGGCAACCACTAGCTGTCACTCAAAGAACAATCATATGTTCATTTGCAATACAAAAACATGTACATAACAACCTCAAGTTTAGCAACTGAAGATCTTTGAAGATCCTTCAAAGATCTTTAAAGGACCCTTATCCTTAATAGCAGGTCCTTGAAGATCCTGTCAGGTTTTTCAACAGGGCTGACTGCCTGGTCAGTGCTCAAGCACCTATAATCTCATTGGTGAGATAGCCAGGCAGACTAGCCATGTGCTTTTGAATCTTACATTTACAGTACCCAACTTACCATATGACAACTCAGTTGATAGCAATATATATTTTACATGACGGTAAGAAATTAATGTAAAAGAGGAAACACACTGTACTCACAAGACTACTGTATGATTGTTTCTGTGTCATAAAGCAACGAAAAACCTCAGTCACCTTCAGTACCACTCAAAATCGTTACCACCCTCACACAAGACACTAATCGCATAGCATGCTACGCAATTCCTACACAATCCCTTTATACAGGTGCAATGATAAATTATATTATTTTTAAAGATTCATATTTACTTTACATAATGTTTGTTTTGTTTGTACGTTTTTTTGGCTTTAATATTATAAGAATAAATGTACTAACCATCTTCATGAGAGGATCTCGAGTTAACTCCTACATGATGGGCAGGGTGACCATCAACAGATGCATGTGGAAGAGACCTGGACAGAGCTTCTGAAAAACAATTTGAACAAGCTTAGTTTCACAACTGCCATTGACACCATGCAAGAGAAAATTAATTATGTGTATTAGCCAGGGTCCCCTTAACAAATTGACGTCAGTTTTTTATGCGTCTGTCCTGTTATTGATCATAAATTTCGTCATCACATTGTCAAAGTAGCTGTGGATCCACGAGGCGATAGCCGAGTGGATCCGCAAACTACTTTGACAATGTTATGGCGAAATTCATTGTCAATAACAGGACAGACGCATAAAAAACTGACGTCAATTTGTTTTTTACGATAACAAAAAGGTAGGAGAGACGAAATTAAGACGAAACGCGAGACCAAAATGTGAGAAACTTCAAATTTTATTCCATCTGACGCGACCAAATTCATAACTTGCCTCGCTCTCTTATTGGCTCATAGAAAAAACGGAGGCTTTCTATTGGTTAAAAAGTGACAGATTGACGTTGCGGCTCTCCGCTCTCCGGCTCGTTGCGTCAATATCGCATAAATTATAAATTCATGTGTCTGTCCGCATATTGACCATAAAAATTAGCCAATGAGCGCGTGTGAATTTCTGCAGTTATCGTAAAAAATTGGTTTTTCAGGATCTGGGATTTGGCCTTTTTGGAGCCTGGGAATCAGTATTCTAAAGAAACATGGGAGCAGGATCCAGGATTGCAATTTATGGATGGGACACAGGACTTTGCATTATTATGAAGCGGGATCCAGGAATCGTCACTTTGAAGCCCTGAGATCTGGGATTTCCAACGGCTAAAAATTTACAATAAACTCATCTTTCACCATTGACAACAACGGAAACGACCAGAAATTTAAGCTGAGCATTCTCCACCACACTGACACGTGCCTTTTGTGACTCCTGTTGGGCAATCTTTGTCATGAAATTTGGCCATAATAAGATCCCATTACACAAAAGCCTCATGACCATTGTTCCTTGTAACCACATCATGTTTTTTACAAAAAGTGCTAGAATTATACTCTGTGGTTTTCAAAAATGTTGGACAACACCGACATCACTGTTCACGATGTACATGATTATTTATTATTGGTTGTGTGGCTCCTTATGCAAAGGGAAAGAGTGGAAATATTTTTTTGCGGAAAGAGAAATTTCGGGCACACCTTCTGCAGAGTGTGAAAAAACATTAAAGCCCATCAAGGAAATGGTCAGGTAAGTTTGTTCTTTCTTTCTTTCTTTTTTTTTTTTTTTATTTGCAGATAAAATTTCGTCTATTAAATTCATTTCCAAATCTTATCGGCCTTTCTATCACAACCATCAAAACCATCTGCAAATCCAAATCTGCAAATCTGCATCTCCATCGCAGTAGTATTAGCAAATGGACATAATGCGATAAATGAAATTGTGGAATTAGATGAATTAACATGCTGAACAGCTGAAGATGAGATACCAGACACCTTAAACTGCCTGACCAGATTATGCAATATAACTTGCTTTTGATTGAAGCGACGGTCAATTTCGGCGGTCAATTTCAAAATTATATATAAATATAAATCGCTTCCCAAATATATATTTTTTGTTTTTTGTTTGTTTTTGTTTTGTTTTTGTTTTGTTTTTTATGGAAAGCCTTGTGTCTAGTCATACTCTGACCAATTTACTACTTGTTGTACAGTCTACCTGCCCACTAATTAATTTCCCCCAGATGAAACAGGCCCTTTTGATACTTATCCATAACAAAATGATAAAAGCTGGCTTTTGTAAGGTTCACTATCCAAAAGTAACTGACTGCCATTAGTTATGCACCTATCAATGTTTAGACGGAGAGGGGGGGGGGGGT
>BLFK01000650.1:808313-813313 GCA_014634185.1 Astreopora myriophthalma | reverse complement strand
ACTCACCGCTAGCCAGGTTGCAAAGACTGCTGCTCAGATGCATGAAGTTTGACATTGAGGTCAGATACAGACGAGGAGAAACAATTCCTGTTGCTGACGCATTATCACGTGTGTGCACAGCAATGGAAGTAATCGAAGTTGAAAACCAGAGAGAAAGCTGTGCACCCAAATACAGCGTACACTTCACCACAGACACCTCATGCCCTATCGACATTGGCCTTCAGCGAAGGACCTGACAATGCAGTTGTTGAAGAACACTATTTACAATGGATGGCCTTCTCGTGTCGTCATTCGGAACTCGAGAGAGGTAGGATTACCTAGTCATTTCAGTGATACAATTAAAGATGCATTTCTGTGATGCGATGCTGTATGTCCCATTGATCGCTGAAGGTTCTTCTCTAACCTCAAATACCTGGATCTTTATGCACTTAAGACGTGCGAGCGGAAAAAAGAAACAAACACACATCAAGGTCTCAAAGTCTGTCGGAGAGAGTGAAGGCCTGTGTCGAATCTGGTCACCTTAAGCCCGCCGCACACTTGAGGAAAGAGCTGAGCAAAAATCCTCGCGAGGCAGCTGGCTCAGCCGTTTCCTCAAGTGTGCGGTTAACTTATGGTGAGATTTTCGTCTCGTGAGGCCGTGAGGACAATACTTGTTATTGGTTTCACGGCCACGCGAGGCGAAAATCTCACCAAAACCTCACCGCACACATGAGGAAACGCCTGGGCTAACGGCCTCGCGAGGATTTTTGCTCAGCTCTTTCCTCAAGTGTTCGGCGGGCTTTGCAGATGCAGTCAAGCACTAGCGGGAAAAGGGTGTCAGAGCATGACGAGAAGACTGGGTCTAGAAACATCCTGAGGCTAAAACCTGGAGTTCCCTTAAAGGGAGGAAATCAAAAGATTGACGGGACACGTTTCCTTATTTCAAAGGACTAGCCACACAAATTCTCGTCTATTGGTCTGAACGTTTCATGGGATGCGTTTAAAAACATGAATTGAAAATCTGCTAAGGCTTGCAGTCGTACTGTGTTCTGTGTTTGGCCTCCTGCTCACGTTGAAGAAAGACATAGAGAAGACAGTAATGTCAGTACATGTAAATTTTTTTCCAAGTTCCCATTTGTTGCCACTGTTATTTGTAATTGCAATTTTTCCGGCACCATGAAGTATCATACGTCCACTCTTGATTAGTGAGGGACAGGATCAAGAATCCTGACTACTATCGTCCTTCATCTTGAAGATAAACGAGCTTAATTAAATTGGAAAAATATGTGATTGCCTTTTCTCACTTCGTTTATAAATACGTTTGCCGTCATAAGGCACGCACCAGTTTTTGGCAAGTCATCTGTCGCAGGTTTACATCATTCGTATAATTATAACTAAGGCAGACCTCTTGACTTCGGCAGTGGAGGGGTCATATTTGCAAACGGATTTAGGCACAGATTAAACTAAATGTCTGCCCATACAATACACGAGTTCAGTCACCATGCCATGTTTTTCTTTCTTTCTATAGATCGTTTTCACTCACGTGACCAGCGGCCATATTGGTTCAATGAAACAAAATATAGTATTTGCACAAAAATAGAGTTCAATTCCCAGAGGGTTAGCCTTGCACACAAATATGGCCGCCGTTCCTTTGTTTTGGTCCACAGACATGGCCGCCATGACGTCATGTGAAAATGATCTATTCCCAACAACCCTTGCACGCCTATATACATAATTACAGACGAACACTACAGCAGGGGGGGTGGGTGCCGGGTAAATTAATTAATTTTTCAGGAGCCCAGAATTAATTAATTATTTAATTAATTAATTCTTGGCTCCTGAAAAAATGTCTCGGGCTACTAACTTTTAATGTTGGAAGCCCGAAAGGCTCCCGGAAAATTTTCTCAGGCAGCAGCCTTGCACGTTGTGGTGAAATAGTTCATAAGTGTAACTATAAGAATGTCTCCCAACATCACTACAATGGAAGAGCTGCCAATAACAATGCAACAATAACTCTGATATAATATGAAAAGGGCAAAAGTAATCTTAAAATGAGATTACCGATAACAACGCAACAATAACTATGAACTAACATGGTAGAAACTGTCCAACTACAGCTAATCTGGAACCTGCTGTAGCACATCAAAGAATGCTTACTCACAAGGTGTGTCGTATAACGAAACAACATGTATTGATGTCCAGAATTCCAGACATTCATTTTTGCCCAACCTTGTTCAGAACAGTGAGCATCATGGCCTGAAACTGTTGCATCTAGTTCTGCAGTTGTTACTGCTGCGCTATCAACTTCATAAAATCTTGCTTTTTTGCTTGCAGCTCAACTTCCTGTTTTCGAGGAGCAAGCTCCTCCTGGGTTTGCTGCAAAGCATCATTTCATTCTCTTAGATAAAGTATGACTTCCATCTATCTTTTTTTTTCCTTTACTTCATTTTCTCCCTCTCCACTTTTTCTTTTTTGTGCCTGCTCCATCCTTTCCATGGCCTGTCTCCTCATATCTTCCGCATTCTCTTTTTGTCTTGTTGTTTTACTTCCCTCAGTCTTCTGCTGTCTTCTTCATCCACTGATTCTGCTGGCTGCATCTTCCTTCTCTATAAGCTCCTCAATAGCATTTTCAGTATCTGACATTTCTGTGGCTACTCCACTGACTTTTTTTTCAACTCCAAGCTTATTTCGGAGCTTTTGAGCCAGAAGCTGATGGTGATCCCATACACCCCTTGAATCAACTTTAAATTTGGGTTTCCATTATCTGGGAAAGATTCTCTGCGATAATTTTCCATTTTGCTCCCCTTTAAAAGAAGAAAAACCCTTGCTGATCATTCGAATGAAGGGCTCGTGATGGAAAGGTCGAAAGGTCGGAGACGTTACGAAAGTGATTATAAAAAACAAGAAACAAAACCAAAAAGAGCCGAGAAAATCATATTCCATCATTCTAAAGACGCGATATTCACAAAAGGGGAGAGAGGAAAATTCTTTCCCTCCACCGAAGGTCAAAGGATAAGACTACTCTATGGAAAACGACAACAAAAATAGATTCTACGAGAATTACGATCGTATGAGAGAACACGTGATCACAGGAGATACAAATCTGACACAAGAAGAGATCCTAGGCATTTCGGATTTACTCTACAACACACGAAAACTAAGACGTCAAAACTTGAGCAGGACGAGAGTGATTTTGTCAAACTCCTATCTCAAGAAAAAAACTTAAGTATAGACATCCGACGACAAGCCATCAAACAAGGAGGTAAGATATTACGGATAACACTACAAGCGCTAATCTTACAAAACTTAAAAGACAAAGATGGAGATCATGAAGAGGCCGTTATATGAAGACAAAAACTTTAAAAAAATGGTTTTGCTATCCGAAGACGACATGGAAAGACTGATATCACAAACAGGAAAAGGAAAAAGACAAGGATACGAAACAAAATACCAAGACGTTGACAGTCCCGTCATACGGGAAAAAGGACCGAGAAATTCGGATTTATCATTTCCACTAAAATCCCAACTAGAAAAATATGAAGGAATGGACGAAGGAAACATAATTTCTCAATACCAGAGATTTGCGGAACTTAGAAAATGGATCAACGATTATTTCAAATACGGAAATCCTATACCGAACAACTTGTCGCTTTACGATGCACTGATGTTGATGTCAAACATCAAGAAAAAATACAGAGAAGCCTTCCTAGGAATGGGTCTACTCAATCTAAATCCAATAAGACCCAACACTGTCCAAAGATTCTCGATCGAAAGCGGCTCTGAAGGCTCTCCACGTTCGTTGATAAGGGGAATCTTACAGTCGAGAACGCCGCCATCGGTTAGCACTTTGACACAGACAAGACCCGTCATACCGCCAAAACCCTCAACCATTGCCGGACCGTCAATAAATCCAGCTGGTCCTTCAGCAGTGCCTCCACCGCCTCCACCAATCACACCCGCATCAAGACCAAAACAACTAACTTTTGAAACACCTCCTTACACTCCCGCCGAAGAAGAATGGTTTCCACCCCCACCCCCACCCCCACCATTGGCATCGACAGCCAAAGAAAAAATGGAACAAATAAACCAATTCAATGAACTTGCCGACGCGACCGGACTAGAACAGATCGATATGGGAGATCTCGACGAAGAAAGTTTCACTAGACTGCAAAGTAGAGATGTACCCCGAATTCGCCCTGAAGATTTACAAAAACGAAAAGGAAAATTAAAACCAACACCCCCTCCAAGACAAAAACGAAAACGAGAAACGGCAGGACTATTCACTCCAGAAGAACTACAAGAAGGTAAAACGCTGTTAAAAAAGAGACCTTATCCAAGAAAAAAACCCCAAGAATCACCGCCCAAAACCCCCGCTCGAACCCCTGAATCCATGTTTGAAACGTCCTTAAAGTGCTACTGCGACCAAATCGACCGTTTCTGTTTTCTCTCGCTTTTTGTAAGCCTATTAATTCGTATGCCAAATTTTAGTTCGAAATTCCCGTTGGAACTCCACTTTTTTGAGCCACGTTTTTCGTGATCGAGCATCCGCCATTACTCAAACTAGATGATGTCCGAGCAGGGACAAAGGCTTGGGGCGAGAACCTACGTGACGTCATCGTATCCCCAAAACAAGCAAGTGACCGCTCAACGAGTGGAAAATAGAGATATTCTTCTTCTTCTGCTCTTCGCTTGCTATACCTTTTCAGGCAAAGATTCCTCCTCGTTGTACTGTGTTGTACGGGACTGCAGCAACGAGTTAAATGAGCCAGTTTGAATTTCTTTGCGTGCGCCAACGCAATTTAAAATGAACTCGGAGAGTGCAAACCCGCCGTGGGAATCTTTTAACTTCGACTCCAGGGAGCTTCAGTTTTGAGATTCACTCCGTGCATTTCACGTCTGATTGCTTCGAAAAGACAGTTCACATCGAAGGGGCATCTATAAGACAAATTACTTGTGCCACTCACACAAACTGGAATTAATCTTCAGAGGGCACGTTTAGCCAGTTAAGTGGCATATCGGCG
>BLFK01000650.1:782709-800209 GCA_014634185.1 Astreopora myriophthalma | reverse complement strand
CTGTCATTTTCAATGGAAAAAAAAAAAGAAATAAACAGCTTTTCTTCGCCTCACTAAAACGCTTTCAATCACCTTAATCCTAGATCGGCGTCGTAATGTCATCCTATCCTTGTTTCCAGGTTCTTGGTTTGGCGGGATGAGCAAGATTTCCTCATCAATGTAGCCCTCAGGGTCCCTGTTTTTATCCATGCCCTGGTTTCCATCTTTTCCGTCCTTGCTTGTCCCCTCCACACTTTTTTTTCGTTTGCTGTCATAAAAACGAGTTGTCAATGAACTTATATTTACCCTAACGTACTTTTTCAATGACAGGAATCTTAACATAATATTCCACCAGAAAAGAAATAGAATAAGTATAATTTTGCACATTAGCAAAGACCTATCAGTTGTGAATGAGATGGAATACTGGCAATGTAGGTCTGTGAGTATAATTTCCCTGTTCGTTTTGCACACGAATTGTGTCTTATTAGCGTCTGTTTCGTTCTTTCACCTTCCTTTCTATGATGTACAACAGAGAACGTGGAAAATGGTGACAATGACGATCCTACCTATAGAGGTCAATTATCTCGTCACATTTCAAGATGTTGCGCAACATCAGCTCCCTGAGGTCGAGCACCCCCATCTAAAGTATACAATGAAAAAATTTCCTTTTCGCATTCAACATATCATCATTGGGCTTAATGAAGAGATTCTTGTCTTGATGAAACGTTGTTGCCTGTAGACTAACCTTGTCAAGTGGAACACTATAATCTTCGCAAAAACATTGTGCCATCTGTCAGTAAAAAGTAAAAATGGGTGATAACTTACGTGCACATGACTAACGATCACGATGAATTCAACGTATACATGAAATGTCTTATCCATTATTTCACCAATATACCTAGTTTTCGATGGGTTTACCGTCGTAATAAACCCACTATGAATATTCGGAGAACGCGAGAAATGCTTGTAAATCGCACGCCTAAGGCGGGTAAATTACAAACTCGAGTATTCTCCTAACGCCCTACGCGAGTTTAGAGCATGCGGTCTATTGCTTTTGAAACAGTCGAGGGGTAATATCTGTTCGTTAATTGCTGGCTAAGGGAGTCCCCTTCCTCGTGTCCATCCAATAACCGTATCGCTCTTTTGTCATACGTTACCATGCAAACGAAGACACCGCAGCTTTTGCTGTCAGGCTGCACTGGTCGGTCGATTACTTCTCTCTTCCAGGCGGACAGAGATGATGGATCCCAGCCTTCATTCTTGGCTTTCACTTCGAGGTACTTGCTAGTATAGGAGAGATGGAAAGTATTTTTCGTAGACTTTCTCCTCAGTTCTACACACACGCACAGACAAATAACAGGAGTTAACGCGGCACGTATACACACTAACGTATTCAAACGAATCTTGACGGCAACAATGAATACGTTGAAAAAAAAAACATGCGCTATATTCTCGGCCGTCACTATACCTCACGCTATCGAAGAAACCATTCGCATTGAATTGATTACCGCCAAGTGGATCATAGAGAACTATTTTTTTTTGCCTTGTATCGTATGACCTGCGTAAACAAAACGAAAAAGTAAAAGATTTTACATTTCATTTCGTCCTTTTATGTATATAATAATATGTATATAATGATTTCTTGTTATCTGAGGAAGGGCGAACGGCATACTTTATGTATGTATGTATGCATGTATGTGTGTATTTATGTATGTATGTATGTATGTATGGATGTGTGTGTGTGTCTATCTATCTATCTATCTATCTATCTATTTACGTACCCATCCATCCATCCACCCATCCATCCATCCATCCATCCATCCATCCATCCAGCTATCTATTTCTCTATATGACCACATTGTGTGTGTGCGTTGCAAAATGTGTTTTGGGTTCGGCGGCCAAGTGCTTAAGGCATCCCCAGGGTAATCTGACATTATCCCCAGGGTAATCTCCTGTATATATATATATATATATATATATATATATACAGGAGACCCACATCTTCAACCACCTACATTCACCTCCTCGTTTGCTGGGTTGCTGGGTTGCCAGCGTGGTTGTCCTAGCGCTTTAGTGGTTTCCACACCCAACTAGTGATGGGGAAACTCGTGCGTGTGTGTGTGTGCGTTTGTAAGCGGATAGTGTCAACATAAATGTTAGTGGACAGAGCGATGATTCCACATCTTCCATTTATATACAAGGCTTAACAATACATATTATTATTCCTCTAGAATGCCTACCCCGAGGCACCAGTGTATTCCACTCGCATGTACTGGGAATATAATCTCACACGTGCTGGCAACATTCACCTGGAATGGAAGGAGTAAAAGAAAATAAGCAAACTAATAAATACCATTTGTAATTTTGCGACCAAACACCAAATGACTGCATAATAAATTAATGTTCAAAGCGTGTGTTCGAGTCAATGATGTCTCCTTGTCTGTTACATTTAACAGTAGCCCTATAGGTTGTTGAAAGCAACTGAATATCATCAGTCAACCCGTCAAGACTTACGACTTTTTTCCGCCAGCGTCTTAGGCTTCTCAGGTCTCCTTTTCGCAATGTGTTGTAAAAGAATGAATGAAACAATAAAACATTATCGTTTCCCTGCGTGGTACAAAGAAAGCAAAAAACATGACGAAATTAGGCTTCCTTGCCTTTACTGGGCAAATAATTCTAAAACACGTTGAAAGGTCCTCTTCCTAGATAGTTTTGTGCCCTCGAGAGAGCACTGACTTGTGTAACTTACACGGTCCGTTTGATCAACTGTACGTTAAATTCTCTTACATCTTGCTTAAGGTGAGACCGTTCGGTTTCACTCACATGTGTTTTTGCAGTTTCTTCCAGAAGTGAAAAATAAAAGTTAATGACCTGCAGAAAGAGCAAGGGAAAGAGTGTTTTGTGTTAGTTCAAACACTTGCCCGTACAAGAAACTATTTGCTTCTTAGTTGTAAAGGAAGCAATAATTACTATTTTACCTCATCGTTGAGCCAGCCAGGTCTGGAAAACCTCACGCTGTCTTTAGTGGCTTCACATATAACACGATTGTCTTGTATATTTATCGGATACTGCACCCTTTTCAGGTCACGCCACGTCAGTGGGATACCAAATCTGTTTATGATTACCTTTCCAAGGTCAGCATCTGCGCGCATTAGCCAAGTGTCTTGCACCTGCGTTAAAATAGAAACCGTCAAACAAAAACCACGACAAAAAAAAAGAAAATTTACGGTATATTTGACACTTTCGATTCATCATCAGACGCGAACAGCTTAAGTACGGCTAAATGCCACTTTAGATGGACAGACTTTGTACAGAGATATTTCACAAGAACGGTCTCATCTCATTATGAATCCGAGAGAGCCTTGGCAAACCATTGGTCTTTCAGAACCGTCTCCACCCCCACATGTCACACTCTCCAGTAGTATAGGACAGATGGATAGACCAATTTTATTCAAAATGGCCGCCGGTGGAAAATTCAACCCAAACCGGTTTTTTAATGAGATGCAATCCTTGAAGGTATAGAGGGGGTTTTAATGAGATGCACATCAGGTAGGTGTACGAGGGTAAATCCAAGATGGCCGCCGTATTGCGCTTTAAGAGTTTAATCAGATGCAGAAGATCTTGGTATGTGAGGGGGGTTTAATGAGATGCATGTATGTATTGGTTTTGAATTGTATTTGGAGTGAAGTGTATTGAGCTCTAGTGGTACGATTCCGCCCAACCAGCCGGGTAGTGTCGCGCTTATATAGGGAAAGAACAATGGAGTAGTGAAGAACCAATGAGAGGGCATGGACGTCCCGGTCAAACGAGTTGAAACAAGCTTAAGGGTTGGTTAGAAAAAAACAGACCAAACCAGTTTTCAAGACACAATCTATTTTAATGACTTAAAAAGAAACGAAGCATCGAAAATGAAGACTTGGCAAAATATCTACAGAATGAAAAATGAATGAATGAAAAAAAAAACTATAGAATGAAATCAAATGGGCTCTTTATCTCAATAAAATGTGGCAATCTTTCAGTTCAACTATTGTACACGTCTCACACCAGTTGTGTGTCGGACATGGTCAATTGAGTATGGTTTTAAATAAGTTGTAAATATGCACTTTATCATCATTCCACGTGAATAGTGATCAGTTCCTCTGATGAAGCTTGAATCAGTGAATTTTGATCGCTTGTTGAGTTTTTATTTTTACATTGATCTGTTCTATGAATTCCATAGAATCTTATGGTTCGCTTACCCTAATGCATCTTTTCGCTGATTGATATCAGAACACGGATGTGAATAATAACAGAGCAACTCGGAGTAATCAATGAGCAGCTCAGAGCTGAGAGCGACACAATGAGCAGCTCAGAGCAACGCTGAGTAGTCAATGAACAGCTCAGAGCAACTCGGAGTAATCAATGAGCAGCTCGGAGCGACGCAATGAACAGCTGAGAGCAAGGCTGAGTAATTAATAATTGAGCAGCTCAGAGCGACACAATTAGCAGCTCAGAGCAACGCTGAGTAATCAATGAACAGCTCAGAGTAACTCGGAGTAATCAATGAGCAGCTCCGAGCACCTCTGAGTAATGAGTGAGCAGCTCAGAGCGACACAATGAGCAGCTTAGAGCAACGCTGAGTAGTCAATGAACAGCTCAGAGTAACTCGGAGTAATCAATGAGCAGCTCCGAGCACCTCTGAGTAATGAGTGAGCAGCTCATGCCGCCCGTTGTGAGCTAAAGAGCCGTGAAGCTCCCCAACAAAGAACCCTGAACCCTAAGCCTTCACCCAAACGGGTTTAAAAACTATTTTTCAAGTTTTCGCCCCTCTTCTCACATGATGGCCAGCAAAGCTTTGTTTACATCAATCACGCCAGCATTTATTTGTGTGAGAAACAATTTATTTCAATGACACGTATCGGTACATACACATAGAATTACATCTGAAAATTACATTGAATTCGAAGTTATCATCGGTCTCATGAACTGTAATAAAACACGACACCAGTATCTTCGTCAACTTGTTCATTGCGGCAGGGTTATGCAGATCAAGCGGATCCGCATAGTAAGAAGCATACGGAGATCACATGAGGGTAAGAAGAACGCGATCCAAGGAATGAAGAGAGTCAAACTTACTTTAAATTTGCACCATATACTACCGCGTTAGTCGGGTGCCATCTTTTTTTAGTCTTTCTTTACTCAGAATGTCTCTTAGACAAAGCGTAGAGCAAGCCATCGCGCATCCTATTGTAAAGTCAAATCAATGGTGCTATTGTTGTTTATGAATGGGCTGAGATAAGACGTGCGATGAATATTATATTTAATAACCTAAACGTGTACCATCGCGGCGGCTGAATAAACGCAAAGAGGTCCGACCATAACCCGAACGTGGAACCTTAACCCCACGCGTGTACCACTACGTGTACCATGACATTAACCCCTCGCGTGTACCATTGCGATACCAGAACCGCCACCGTGACTGCACAAGCACAAAGAGTTGTGTCAACATTAAGGAAATAAACACCAACACTATCCGTTAATTATTTTCAAACATTTTATTCAATTCTCAAAAGCGTGTTACATAAGCATTTATTTCCAAGCTCTTCAATCAAAACTTCTTGTGTCTGATTGATATCAGAGTGTGAATAATAACAGAGCAACTCTGAGTAATCAATAAGCAGCTCAGAGTGAGCAACGCTGAGTAATCAATGAGCAGTTCACAGCAATGCGCCTGAGTAATCAATAATATTGTTTCATGTCTTGATGCAAGCGCATCAGTGTCGTGATTTTCGGATGTGATGTTAATCTGATTAAGTGTACCAACTTTCGCGATACTTTCTCTTCCTTGCTTCATACGTAAACTCGTCATCTTCGGTCGATGCCGTGTCCTCAGGAAAATGTTCCAGGTCAAACAAACTATTCAACAGGTACTTCCGCTTACTTATAGCAGCTTCTACAGCCTCCGTATAATCCATTTCATCGTCTTCCATAAAGCTACGTATTGTTTTGACAACCTTCTTGTGCACTGGATCAGTTTTCAGGTTGTGGTACCATCTTAAATATTCTAAATATAAGTGTCGTAGCTTTTTGCGGTAAACAGGAAGCAGACGGTTAGAAGCTTGAGCCTGAGCATCATCCTTTGGCAAACCCTGGCGTACATTTTCCTGCACCTGTTCTTCCCAAGCTGCATTCAGATCATTGATAACTTCTTCTCGTAGTCTATCCCAAGGATCAATTTCATCATTTTCTGTCTCACTGTCTGTATCGCCATCGTCAGTTTCTTCCTCACCATCGCCCTCTTTCTCGTCATCGTCGTCATCATCATCATCATCATCATCATCATCATCGTCCTCATCGTCCTCTACTTCGTCTCCATCTTCATTTAAATTATTCTCTTCAACATCGTCCTCGTAATATTTTTCAGCTCCTCGTTCCAAGCCCCCAACTTCATTTGAAAAGCCGGTCATTACTTCTTCACCATTAAATCGTTTAGGACAAGTCACTGTCTCGTGTCGATCTCTGTTGAACTTACGCCTAAATGCTCTCTGACAGAATTGACAAGAATGCATCATTCTCTCGCTGTCTTAAATCAATGGAAGCTTGATAGCAACTGAGCAAACAAAAATCGTCCCTTTACTTTTATAAGGTTGAGTCACTCAAAATTATTTAACTCTTTAAGTAATGGTTCATTGAGAGCAAGCTGTTAATTGATTACTCTAAGTTGCTCCGAGCTGCTTATTGATTACTCAGGCGCATTGCTGTGAACTGCTCATTGATTACTCAGCGTTGCTCACTCTGAGCTGCTTATTGATTACTCAGAGTTGCTCTGTTATTATTCACACTCTGATATCAATCAGACACAAGAAGTTTTGATTGAAGAGCTTGGAAATAAATGCTTATGTAACACGCTTTTGAGAATTGAATAAAATGTTTGAAAATAATTAACGGATAGTGTTGGTGTTTATTTCCTTAATGTTGACACAACTCTTTGTGCTTGTGCAGTCACGGTGGCGGTTCTGGTATCGCAATGGTACACGCGAGGGGTTAATGTCATGGTACACGTAATGGTACACGCGTGGGGTTAAGGTTCCACGTTCGGGTTATGGTCGGACCTCTTTGCGTTTATTCAGCCGCCGCGATGGTACACGTTTAGGTTATTAAATATAATATTCATCGCACGTCTTATCTCAGCCCATTCATAAACAACAATAGCACCATTGATTTGACTTTACAATAGGATGCGCGATGGCTTGCTCTACGCTTTGTCTAAGAGACATTCTGAGTAAAGAAAGACTAAAAAAAGATGGCACCCGACTAACGCGGTAGTATATGGTGCAAATTTAAAGTAAGTTTGACTCTCTTCATTCCTTGGATCGCGTTCTTCTTACCCTCATGTGATCTCCGTATGCTTCTTACTATGCGGATCCGCTTGATCTGCATAACCCTGCCGCAATGAACAAGTTGACGAAGATACTGGTGTCGTGTTTTATTACAGTTCATGAGACCGATGATAACTTCGAATTCAATGTAATTTTCAGATTTATGTGTATGTACCGATACGTGTCATTGAAATAAATTGTTTCTCACACAAATAAATGCTGGCGTGATTGATGTAAACAAAGCTTTGCTGGCCATCATGTGAGAAGAGGGGCGAAAACTTGAAAAATAGTTTTTAAACCCGTTTGGGTGAAGGCTTAGGGTTCAGGGTTCTTTGTTGGGGAGCTTCACGGCTCTTTAGCTCACAACGGGCGGTATGAGCTGCTCACTCATTACTCAGAGGTGCTCGGAGCTGCTCATTGATTACTCCGAGTTACTCTGAGCTGTTCATTGATTACTCAGCGTTGCTCTAAGCTGCTCATTGTGTCGCTCTGAGCTGCTCAATGATTACTCAGCGTTGCTCTGAGCTGTTCATTGCGTCGCTCTGAGCTGCTCATTGATTACTCCGAGTTGCTCTGTTATTATTCACATCAGTGTTCTGATATCAATCAGCTAAAAGATGCATTAGGGTAAGCGAACCATAAGATTCTATGGAATTCATAGAACAGATCAATGTAAAAATAAAAACTCAACAAGCGATCAAAATTCACTGATTCAAGCTCCATCAGAAGAACTGATCACTATTCACGTGGAATGATGATAAAGTGCATATTTACAACTTATTTAAAACCATACTCAATTGACCATGTCCGACACACAACTGGTGTGAGACGTGTACAATAGTTGAACTGAAAGATTGCCACATTTTATTGAGATAAAGAGCCCATTTGATTTCTTTCTATATTTTTTTTTCATTCATTCATTTTTCATTCTGTAGATATTTTGCCAAGTCTTCATTTTCGATGCTTTGTTTGTTTTTAAGTCATTAAAATAGATTGTGTCTTGAAAACTGGTTTGGTCTGTTTTTTTCTAACCAACCCTTAAGCTTGTTTCAACTCGTTTGACGGTGAGGTCCATGCCTTCTCATTGGTTCTTCGCTACTCCATTGTTCTTTCCCTATATAAGCGCGACACTACCCGGCTGGTTGGGCGGAATCGTACCACTAGAGCTCAATACACTTCACTCCAAATACAATTCAAAACCAATACATACACGCATCTCATTAAACCCCCCTCACATACCAAGATCTTCTGCATCTGATTAAACTCTTAAAGCGCAATACCGCGGCATCTTGGATTTACCCTCGTACACCTACGTGATGTGCATCTCATTAAAACCCCCTCTATACCTTCAAGGATTGCATCTCATTAAAAAACCGGTTTGGGTTGAATTTTCCACCGGCGGCCATTTTGAATAAATTGGTCTATCCATCTGTCCTATACTACTCTCTCCTTCAGCTACAAACAGTAACCCGCTGAGCACAGCAGTAAACAAAAAAATTTAAATAAGTAGTCCGATCCTCTTACCATTGCCTTTTGGTCTTGCGTCGTGACGATTCCTCACTGTATCGTCGTTGCCTGTTTTGTTGTCTCCAGCGCAGTCTACCGTTCATAACAGCAATACAAATATTAGGACATTGTACAGTTATATCAACTGACTACATGGCTATTGATTTGTTTTACTTGATAATGAGGTCCTAGGAATCTCCCTATACCTTGAATCTTGGACACTCCTAGCCCGTCTGAAGTTTTCGCTTCCTTTAAATCATCTTTACCTTCGCTATTGTACTCTCCTCCAACTAGAAACAAAGAGTAGAAGAGCAGCATCAAGGACCAACAATCTTAAAATTCCACTAGCTTTGCAAAATCATACTACCCCCCTAGTTGTCCTGGGCCATAAGGATTCTTTTATGTACCACCTTGCTTTGCTTCCTCTCTTTACCAACGCTTACAGTTCCAAAAAAAAAGCACAAGAGTTCATACTCTTAAAATAAGTAATGTGCTCTCAATAAATGCATGACGTGTTACTTCTGAATCAACAAACCTGTGCAATGCGTCCACTGCTCCCCTATCCAGGTTTTTGGAACGGCAAGATAGTAGTGGCTTCCATTGCATATTCCAACAAGGTAATCTTTGTAACCGCCGAGCCCGGTTGATTGTGGAAACAATTCACGGTATCCAGGCAAGTAAATTGCAAGTGGAAAACCGACCATCACACTAAATGCCTCCAGCTCGGGGGCTTCCCCCAAAACTTGGTGTTTTCCTGTTCGTATTAGGGAAGAATGTAGATCGATGGCATCTTTAGAGTCCAGCCAGGAAGAGTCATCAAACCCAGCAGACAAAGCTTGCAGTGCAGCCTGTACTTCCGCGTTTCTTCCACTGTTCTCTGTAGGGCTGTTAGACCAGTCCAAAAGGCTTTGCTAGATAAGATTATGAAGAATCGCATTCCCCTTGTCGTGAATCTGCTGTTCTTGTGTGTCTGCAATGGCATGCCGCATCGACAGTATCTGCTGTGGAGATACTGTTTGTTCTATAACTCTCCTTGGAAGAAGACGTTCAAATCGCCGATATGCCAGAATCAACTGCCATCTGCACATCAACTCAAACGCACAATCACCATCCGTTTTCATGCTCTTTATAAGGAAATCTCTCCTCATGATCCGTAGAAGGGCCTCTTCGTCAGCAGCTTGTTTCACGGCAGACTGTATGGAATTCATAAGCGATGACGAGGCTCTCATAGACTGCGTCCTTGTCTTTAAAGAAAGCGGAAATGAACTTGTGTATGCATGTAAACTGTAACTGAATTCAATCGCATTAGAAAGAAAATGTCAGTCTAATCGTTTACCTTAACGTTCTTGGAGTCAGAGTCGGTGACACCTGGGGCGTACGTACACTTCGCACACTTGAACTGTCCCCACCTGGCTGAGGAGATGCTGGAGAGGAAGATGTTTGACTTGAGTTACTCACAGAACGTTGTATATTGACGCTGTGAGTTGATGAAAAGTGTACACATGAGGCGGACACAGGGATAACAGGAGACATGGGCGAGTCAAATTCACCGGACGACCCTTCATTAACTGTTGTGGAATTTGGTTCCATACATGTAGCAGCGGAGGGAGATGCAGGAGGTGAAGTTGCTGGACTGTAGCTTTTGTGATCAGATTCCTTCTGAAGGAGACCTGCCTTTCTGCACTTGAGAACGAGCCTACCGTGGACATCAAGGGTGGTTTCTATTTGCTTTCCCGCCTGAGCACTAAAGGTTTTCTCAATCCTGCTTCTAAAAGCATCATTGATGTCCTTGTTGTGATGATGAATCTTTAGTCGCATCATGAATAAGTGGTTTGATGGCTTCATAGTGTTCAGGCAGTAATTGGATCTACCAATTGAACTGTGAAGCTGCTCCTCTGCCTCTGTGTTGATTAGGCCATGTAGTTCCGGCACCAAAGTTACCCGACGCAAGACAGACGATCTTTGAGTGGAATTCCTCTCATGAAAACGGTCAAAAAGACAGTATCGATCTCTCACTCCCGTAATGGGATGAAAGCCTTCACTTTGGCTTTTTCTCTTGACAGAGTTGATGGTCGTAACCGCCTTTTCTTCGTGGATCCACGGTAGACTTTTTGTAAGCGAGCCCTGCTCTGCGGCCAGGAGATTATCTTCAGTCAAGGGAAACAGCATGCCATCGTGTGGCGAGAAAAAACCAGGAACAGTGTTGTTGACGCGCCTTGCAAGGCGTTCCGGAATGTCGCAAATAGTTATGGAAGGTGGGAACCTCAAGGATCTTAGCAAATCTGCATAGTCGCGTGGACTTTCCCCACGCAGAACAAACTTGAGACAATAGACAACCAAATGAGGACATGAACCAGATGCCCACCCACCTGGAACAAACAGAGAGAACTTTCGGTTATCAGTAATGCAGCTGTTCGGTCGTGCTTTTTTTAAGATTCTAACTTCACCTACTTATAAGAAACAAAGGAACAAGAAAGTGTAAATGTCTTTGTTTCCCGGTCATTACACGACAAAGGAAGGCTGTATGGTGTCCACCATACAGCCAAGGAGCCCAGAGCTTGTTTGGCTCAGCAGGAACCAAATGTTTTGTTTTAGTACAAATATTTTAGCATTACGTTGAAAATGAGCATGAGAATGGTGCAAGGATGACGTTGGGAAAGACGAGAAAATGTAGTTTAAAGGAAATGTATTATTCTGACCTGAAGCTCCCCAGATTTTTGAGAAGATTTTTTTGAAGTCTTCAGGTATCCCCATCTTTATTCTAAGGAACGAAACACACTCGACCTTAGACATCCCAGAGACGTCTTTGTGGAGGTACTGTTTGCAAATGCCTTGCAGTGTCTTAACCTGGGAAAGTCGATCAGAAAAATAAATGAATGAATCAAAGAGGGAGGGGAGAAAGGGCAACAGAGAGGAAAAGAGTAAGCAATAACGAAATGAAGATGGAAGACATTTTAAAGAGGACAAGTAGTAAGAAGAAAGGAAGGATTTAAAGTTCACATAACTAGTAATCATGGAGGATGAGGAAATGGGTGAAAGCAGGGATACGTGCATACCGAGGAAAACTCCATCATCTCTAAGAGATCATCTTCAGAGAGCTCATGGTCTCGCTCAGAGCCTTCTAGTTGCAGGTCAGGTACTGACTGTGACGAAGTTAGGCCACCCATACACTTTCTGTATTCCGTGTTGTAGACAATAGCACTTCTTCTGGAAAACCGACCAATCCATGGGGCCCAGAAAGTATAACTAGGATCAACAGTGAAGCAGCTTGGAATGCTTTCTGAAAAAAGAAGAACAGAAATCACATACATCGAAAGGTTTTTTTTAAGCGTCCTTCAGATAGACAAAATTATTTGTCATTTCAATCTCACTTTAGTCGTTGAGAACGTGCATACCTTAGCATTATTCACACTCTCTCATCTTCACAAGGTTAACCCACCAAAGAACGTCACCAAACGACCGTTTTCGTAACAACGTTATACCATTGGGTTATACAGCGTGTTAGCCGTGCATGTGGAAGAAATATTGGTTTTTAACCATTTGCTGTCACTAATGTTTGCAAATTGTTGCGTTGAAAAGTTGAAACCCTAGTACCTTTTCCAAGAAATGTCCGAGAAATGCTAAACAAAAATTACCTCTCACAAGTCCTCTTGCAAGGAGTTTGAATTCCATCTGCTCCCAAAAAAGTCCATGTCTACAACATCATTTTCGTCAGAAACCTCTGGCACATCAATATCATCCACTAATAGAAAGAAGGCGAACAAAAGTGTTTATCAAAGGTCATTAAAGACATACTCTGCGACCAAATCTGCTACCGCGTAATGCAACAGAAACATGGTACGGATACGATTCAAGAACAACAGTTACTTACAGGCTAAAGGAAAACATCCTTTTTTGCACAAATCCCAAATTAAAATGGATGGGTTGTGACCACACCTGAAACAGTAGTAGTCATAGCCATGCGCACTTAGCGCCTCAAAATGGTAGTACGCATTGCGGAATACATTGTCCGGGACATTACAAAGTGAAGGACAAATGCTCTTCAGAGCTGCCGCAGTTCTTCCCAACAGAAGGAAGAATCAATCACTCAGGTGGGCCTGCGTAAAACTGCAAGCACTGCACTCAAGCAGCCGAGCAAATGGGTAAGGCACTCACTAGTTTAACCGGACTGTAGACAAACAGTTTCGCGCAATCATGTAACCAAGTAAAGGTAGATCAAACTTTGAAAACCCAGTTTTCCCACAGCCCTAGTCGTAGTGTTTCTAAGACAGAGAACTAGTCATCTCTACCCTTTCGACTGACGCGTTACGATGGGAAGGGTGTTTCCCCCGAGAATGTTTGGTAGGAGTGTGCCGCTCAGTGATCTAACCCTGACCCTTTTTTAAAAATATATATATTCGACTTCTAAATACCCTGGTGTCATAATTTGCCGCGAAAATGCAAACCCATGTAAGGACTTGGCCGGAAAAAAACAAAGACAAGTACAGACGTTTAGAGCAGGACTATGACAATTCGTATCCATTTTCAGCCTAAAGCGGCTGGAGAATATATCAGGGGGGGCATATCCAATCCTTGTGCAGCTTACAGAAGGAAGCACGGCTTATAGCAGGGCATACACTCCCTCTCTAGCTCAAGAAACGTAAAGGTAATGCTACTACTGATACTAAGAGACATCACGAGGACTACCAAAAACAATCTGATGACTTTAACACTGTACTGCCTACCTTCATCAATGCTCTTAACAACTGTAAAACGGTGAATGAAAACAGATGTAAATCATCAAAGTTATGAATCCCATCTCTGCTCTCCTGGTATCTGTAAATTATTCCACATGATGTACACTCTTTGTAAAAGGTGGCGATGTCTAAGTATGAGAGTGCAAATAATTTTAATAGGAGTGACTCCTTCTAAGGGCAAGTCCTATCTCTAAAAACATTGTTTAAGTTATGGGGGCATGAGTACGTCTGGCTACTGAGTGCAGAAATGATATGTTGTCAATACGACATCGAGGACGTTCCGCCTTAACTCATCATTGTTTGGTTAGTTCCAACTGATTTCGTGACATTGTATGTACGAGTAACTCACATAGATGAATTAATGCTAAACTTATATCTTCAATTCACTACGTACGAGAAATCAGTATGACAGGTACCTGTCAACACCTTTGTCAATCCAATGACCATTGCTCTTCTTGTAATTTCATGAGGATCACTCAGAGCTGTATGGCATAAATGGCATACTTCTTCCGATGGAATCAGCCATTTGGGGGCTGTTGATAGCCTATCATCCAACAACGACTGAGGAGGGACCGGTGGTATCCTTTTTTCGGTGTGCTGGTACCGAACCATCGCCTCCAAGACGGCACCACTTGGAGGATAAACAGATGCGACCGATGAAGAGGAACCGTCCTTCACATCATCCTCGCTATCCTCCTCAAAAAACAGGTCATCACTGCCATCTTCTTCCTCCTTTACCTCTGATAACAAGGAAGGTTTGCATTGATAGATGTACCATTTACCTATACTCTTATGTACGCAGTTTACTTTGGAGCGACAACAGGCACACGTCCATCGATTAAGGAGGCTATCGAAACCGACAATCACCCGTCCAAAGCGCGACCAGTAATGGATAGCACCATCATATACGGAAAAGTGCGTGAACCGTCGCGAACCAGTCTTGGGTGAAAAATCCACTATTAATGGATGTCCACCCTCGTCTGCTTTTTCCTTAAGAGCAAGGCATGCCTGTTTTCTGCTCGCCTTAAACCAGGGCAACTTTCGGCCGACGAGATCGTCTAATGTTTGCTCAGCAAGATCTACTGGTTGCGAGTAAGAGTGAGCGTATTGAACGCTCTGTAAGTGTACGCACTCAAATGCTGGATGCCCGCTTTGTCTAGCAACTCTTGCTGCCTGTCTGCATTCATCCAGCTCACATGCGCTAACGCCGGCGGTACTGGCTGCTCCATGGGTGCTATGCTGGCAGTGAATAGGGTGCGAAACGCCGCTGAAAGTACGCCGTACCAGAAAAATTCCACGTTTGAGGTCGATGCACACACCGCTCAAATATCTGCTTGCTGTTATTGCGCCTTCTCTCTGTTTCTTGTGCACTTCTCTGACATGTTTCTGAAGAGAACGTGCATTAGCGTACATCTTGAAACACTCTGGACATATTTCATGTGAGCCATGCGTGAGGCCTTTGTCGGAAGGGGTACGGGTTTTTGCCACCTTTTTATCTCGATTATTGATCTTCAAGGAAATGGAACCGTTATTCTCAGGAGCCTTTGATCTAGTTTCGTGCCGTAAGAGGTGGGTCTGAAAGTCTTTGTTCCGCTCAAATAACTGAGGGCAAAGACAGCAATGCCAGTGACTTTTTTTTTGAAGTCTTTTTGGACCTTTCCAGCCATTGTGGAGCACTCCAAGTTACATCTCAACATTATTTTACCTGTAAAGAAATATACTTGTTAGAGTAATCCAGTTTAAAAACGACTGAATTTGACAAATTACGGGCAGGCTCCTAAAATAGGCTTCTTGTTCGCTTGTTTTCCTGCTAAAACTGGTCTAAACCCATCATACACAGAGACCTATTGTGGTGGAGCCTTGTAAGGCAGAGGCTTTCGAGTTTTGTGCTCCAAAATTAAAGTGGCAACGGAACATTGCAAAGTGATGAGGAACTCGACTTCATCGAGTGGACGTACGCTTTTCGAGTTTATCTGAAGGTAACTTTCATACTGAGGCTCAATTCATGTTAAGCAAGTTACATTACAAAACAAGACGCCTGGAGGCGTGCACGTGGGATGCATTGATCGACGAATTGCTGTCAACAGTCAGTGGTTATAAGAACAAATAAACTGAAATAGAAATGCTAATATCAACATTCAGTACAGAATAAACAAACGATGTTACGGGCGGTGCCGCTTGTACTATTTCACAAACAACAGGAAAAAACAAAAGAAAACAGGAAGAACAAGTCAACAACACGGATATTATGCACGGTCACCCATATAATTAGTTAACCCCAGCCAACAGGGCTTTACTTGAGTGAGAAGCACAAGTACGTGGTAATTACCATACGCGGCCACGAAGGAAATAAAAAACAACAACAACAACAAAAGCGAACAAACAAAAGGGAACTCGCCCGATTTTTAGACGTGGTATGCCCGTGGCATCCCAAGTAAGAAGGCAAGTCAGCGACCCAATTTGAGACCGATTCCATTGTTTTCATTTGATTCTATATTATTTAATAACAACTCTTACTTTTTCATTACCCTTTTGCAAAGAATTCTCCTCTAGAACCGCCTCACAATTGTTTTCATTATTTTGTACAAAAGTTGTAAAGTTACGCTTTATGGAAACAGTGGAAATAACTACGTACAAAATTTGAAAAAGTTGCGCGTAAAGATGCGGGAAATCAAATACTCGGCAGTAACCAATAACCCGACCAGAGCGTGGCCTCTGACAATGTCACCGGGACTGTCATCAAGAGTGTGTAAGTTATGTGGTCGATGCGACCTACGTATTAGAGTGAAAGTGTACAAAAACAGAAAAATAACTTACACCCTTCCTTAAATAAAAGACCAATTTAAAAGAAGGTAAGAACGAATGTAAAGATCGTGCGGCTCTTGAGTGGCAATTTTTCGATCCCCATGTTGAAAGTTATGACGGCGAGGGTGAGTGAACCCTAGCCGCATTCCGCTCACATCATTTCAAGAGAGAGCTGAGAGAGAGAGAGAGAGAGAGAGAGAGAGAGAGAGAGAGAGAGAGAGAGAGAGAGAGAGACGCCAAGAAGTAATGAATTGTATGGAAAATTTTAATCGCTAACAAATCCTTTTTCTCTGTTGCTCGCTATGGAGCGTCGCGTACTCAGAAATTGTGACGATTTATTGGATTCAGGCCAAACGGAATATTTCAGTGTTCATAATCTTACCATGGCGGGATATTCTGTGGTTCCAGTGCTTGTTCTTAAAATGGTCCCTTAAAACACATGCCTTTGTGCCCTTCTTAACTGACTTCGGGCAGAGGTGACAATGGTACAGAGTGCCACCACATAAGCAGTTGGTATCTGCACATCTTGCGTATGTGCCTGGGAACTCAGAGTCGCCCGCAAGAATAGAAACATGTGCTTTGTCCTAAAAAATAAATTGCCAATAATTTTTACCTGCAAATGTCACTCGCTTACAATTAGTTGTGGTTTCTTATGTATTTATTTATTTGTTTGTTCATTATGACATATTATTCCATATTTCGGTTCACGAGGCAGGGGTACCCTCTTACGAAATACCGCAACATGAAACAAGCGCATAGAATATTGCGTGACGCTGACTTCTACTGTGCTAAACAAATTTACTTTTTTGACTGATCTGAAGGTATGATAGAAATAATAAGCTCATCACAGAGAAATACAATCTAAGCAAATATTTTAATTTTTTTTTTCACAAGCTCCGGCTTGTGACTGAATAACTCTGGCAGACTGAGTTAATTACAGGTTGGTGTCTTACCACGATACAACCAAGGTTCGTATAAAATCCGTGAGCGGTAATAAAAACACCGATGTCCCCAGCAAAAGCTGTTTTTGAAAGCTGTGGTCGAAACTGGAGTAATTTCTAGTTTCTGCCTATTAAGGCTGCCTCGAAATTCAAACTACCCCCCCCCCCCCCCCCC